>JAHPZR010028794.1:0-14718 GCA_019787425.1 Platygyra sinensis
CGATGGAATTTAGACGTTCGAGTAATTTTTCTCAATGCATTTTCACACGTTTTTGGTTGAATATTAAAAAAGGACACAAGTAATAACACACCACACCAGTTCAATTAAGTATAAGTACATAAAATGTATTGTGAAAACAATATAATTCCACTCGCAATATGGAGTCAGTAAAAACCAGCAATGGACCGAGATTCTCTAGCAGTTATAACTTGTAATCTCTTACATGTAGAAGTTACTTTATTTCGACAAGGAGTTTCGACAGCTCCACCTACTTATTGTAAAAAACTTCCGGTGATTATCAGTTAGCGATCATAACATTCGATTCTCGCTATTCGCAAGCAAACTTAGTAACTCGAATAATTCCACGCGCGTGAACCGATTGAAAGTTACGTGTGGAACCAAGCAAACATTTTCAAAAAATCTATTTTCAAGGACGGAGTATTTCTGTAAGAATCAACTTTTCACGATTTGCAGCATCGTAGGTTAGCGCAATTGCTTTAAGATCGGTCATGGCGCCGACAAATTGGTTCTTGGTTACTGTAATCACGCTAAAGTGAAAACGGCATACATGTAAACTTTTACTATATTGTACCCCATACATTGATTTAGTTTTTATTCGGATTTAGAGTAGTTCTAAGGAACTGGAATCTCAGAGTATAAAACAACATACTGAAATAACTAGAGTACTAATGTTTATACAACTTAAAAGAAGGATACAAAAGTCCTACAAAAAAAATTAACATATTACGTGCAGATGAAATCCTGAATTGAACGCAATTGTGTCTGAAGTTGACGTTACTAGTCAGCATATCCTAGCTACGCGGGCCGTGACACTGCAAATCTGAACAAGTGCAATTTGGACTGTAAGAAATGTTCTCGTTCATAATGTACCGTAAAACTGCGTAAGAGCGAGTCGAGTCCACCCAAACAAAAACTTCCTGAGCTTTTCAACATAATGCAGTTAAAAATTTTGTTCGGTTATTTGAAGTCATCCGTTTAAAAAAACTTTCTTCGGCCGCTCAGCATTTAGACTTCCACCATTCAACAAAATTATACGTATTCGTTCATCATTGTCGCTTTTTATCCCATCACTTGCAGTACGAAAGGGCGTCATATTTCAATATTTAGAAGCAGACACAAACACATTCATTGCATCAAACCTTACGCTTTCTTATCACTTAACATACCCATTAACGGAAACGCGAAAATAACAACATGCAAGATTACACGTTAAAGGTGAGAAATTAATCAGATCTAAAGAGAGTCTTCGTGTTAACATAGCACCTTCAAATACTGTTTCTAACCTTTCATTGTTTTCCGGTATCTTTCGATTTCTTCTTGATAAACTTCATTGTAGGATTCTGAAAATCCACTAAACGATACCCAAGAATGATTGCTATAACAAAATAATAGTGACAATAATGAGTGATTTGGTGACATCTTATGTAAGAAAATAAATTCACCAACTTGCCTCAGCGAAGGTAACCACTTGTAAAGCTGTCCGCTCAGGTAGGTGGTGTTTGAAACCTCGATCAAATCCAGTGATAACTCCTTGGAGTAATAGTGCGAACCGCGGTCGTTTGTGTATCGGGCTATTCCGTACGACATCTTGCATGGCCTGCACTCTAGCGTAATTTTGGTAGCCGGAATCGGGCCTTGCAGGGTGAAAACTTTTGCTTTTGATGGAGGATTATGCATTGTAACATTTCCATCACAACACAAACATCTGCTCACTGGAGGTGCCAAAAATTTCGTGAAGCAGTATTTCCCACCTTCGCTCATGTTCCAGAGTTGTTCATCGGGCAGTGGACTTGAGGCAATAAAATTGGGGCAGCTACTCTCCAAAAAATTAACATAGCAGTCAATTTCTTCTTTAGACAGGGAGGACAGAGAAGTTTGACTTGCAGACACCATTTCATAGATCAACACAGAACGAAGTGAAGCACCACCATAATCACTGCACTTCATTACAAAGGTCTTGGGAACGTGTTGAATTGCAGTCTTCAGGAAAATGACTCCCTGAAAAGTTATTTTGGAGGACAAAATAACCAATGCTTCTTCTTCTTCAACTTGCTCCATTCTCGAGATTTCAATCCCACGCAAAAAAGCCATGTTGGCCGACAGTTCGTTTCGAAAAGCTTGTTTCGCCGTAAAGCGTTTTTCCAGTGACTCCAGAGAAAATGATTCCGCATTCTTTCGCTTTTTTGTCCGCTTATCCATAAGTAAAAACAGTGGTTTTCAAGAGTGCAAGTGTCAACTTCTCATGCCACTACGCCAAGTGCCTTTACTTAGCGCAACTGAACGTTAATGCCCAAAGGGACTGGGCTGAATAACATATGCACACGTGCGATATGTCAATCCAGCGCGGACATTCGACGGTAACTGAGCAACAAGAAAGAAAGCAAATTTGCATTTTCTTTTTGTGCCTTGAAAAAATGACAATTTCAACAACCAGAGGTTTTATTTCTCATAGAAATGCCGAGGAATACAAGTTGAAACTTCTCGTTAGCGCGGTAAATATTTAGTCGTCTCTGTAGGCAGATTATTGCTCTCCAGCGCGGATAATGATATGGCAGACCGTCCATTGGTAAATATGCAAGATGTACACTGTAACTAGTGACAATACAAGCTAAGTAAACCGCTTTCCATATTGCCACATTTGCCGCGGCTGGCCTAATGCTGCTGTGAATTCTACGTTTTCAATGGTACAAAGCAAAAAGGAATCAATTTTCGCTTAACAGCCACAAAATTTAGGAATTACTATCCTATGGTCTAGTACACTGTTATGTCCTTAGTACGTTCGTACGACCGTTATGTTCTGCAATTCTCGATTTGATACTGTGTAGTTAGTACGTTCGTACGACTTTTAATTTCTTCGATTCTCTTTTACTGTGCAGTTAGTACGTTCGTACGGCTTTTAATTTCTTTGATTGTAATGCTCTGCAAGTTAAAAAGCAGTGCAGTCAAGGTGCTTTTGGTGATACGTACATCACAGAATATGGAACTGAGGGAAATGTCACCTCATCATAATTTTCTCATGCATGCATTTGAAAAATAGAATATTGGTTACGACAAAATATACTAAAATTGACACTATTTCTATACTGTTGGAGTTTAGTTGCATCACGCAATTTGACACATGTTGTACCGACTGAGATAAAGTAACTGTCAAGTTTGTCGCACCCTCAAATGACATTTTGATTTAGGCACTACAAAAATGGTTTTGGACTGGTGGGTCTTTGTTTTTGGGTCTTCGTTTTCGACACATCCAATATTTGCATGGCCTTGTTGTGTAATGAGTGTATAAAATGCTTTAATTTTTTTTATTGTAGTGATGAAGATGATGCTGATGCTACCCCTGTTCCTGTTGCTGTTCCTATTCCCCTAGCCCCTGCCTCTGTTGTTCTCCCTGACCCTGTTGTAGCCCCTGGTACATTTTCTGCTGCTCGTGGTGGGGGAGGTGGTCGAAGAGCTTCTAGACCTGCTGGCCGAGTGGCTTGTGGTCATGGAGCAGCTGCTCACGGTCAGGGAGCTGCTGCTGGAGGTGGTAACCATGGTGCTCCAATGATTTTCCAGAGTTATGAAGTTCCCGATGTTCCAAATATTCTCCCTCAGTTTAGACCCTACCATCCACGTGGAGTCCACTTTGAATGCCCACTTCTCAGAGGAACAATGACCAAGGCTGTGGAGTTCTTCCATCTTTTTTTTACTGATGAAATGATCAACGATATCGGTAGACACACAGATAGTTATGCTTATGAGCACATCATTGAAGGTAGCTATAGCTCTTACACAGAAGCAGATGGTAGCTGGAAGGATGTAGCTGTAACACCTGATGAAATTAACAGGTTGATAGCATTATTGGTGTATTTTGGTCTTGTAAAGGTAGGTACAAATGTTGACAAGTACTGGAGCACCAAGAGCCTTTTCAGTGGTCTTTGGCCAGGTCTACTATGTCTAGACTTAGACTCAAAGCTATCATGGCATTACTTCATGTTGTAGATCCTACAACTCAGATCCCTGGAGATAAATTGCATGAAGTGGATTCATTTTTCAACTATTTCAAATCTAGGTCAGGGACAAACCCATGGGGCATCAATCTATGGGTTTTAGCCGATAGTTCCAATGGCTACACTGTTGATTTCAATGTGTATATAGGGAGAGCTATAGGGAGGGATATGAGTGAACATGGGCTTGGATATGATGTTGTTGTCAAACTAATGCAGCCTTACTTCAATCAGGGGTATCACTTGTTCATTGATGATTTTTGTACTTCAACTGTGCTTGTGAAATACTTGATTCAACAGGGGGTCCCACCACAGGGAGAACAGCAGAGGATTTCCAAAACATGAAGAATTGAACCCAGTGGTCTAAATCATCAAATGTACAAAGGGGTAGCATGCATTGGGAGAGTGACCCACCTATCCTAGCTTTACAGTGGTTAGATAACAAAGTAGTGTCTATATTGACAACCATTGAAAATGTGAATGACTCTTTTCAAGTGAGCCTTAAAACCAAGACCACCGGAAATTGGAAATTATACAGCAGCCTCGAGCCACTGCCTCATACAATCAGTATATGAATGCTGTGGATTGCTCAGATCAATTGTTAGCCACCAACAATGTGAACCGTGAGAGTATGAGGTGGAGGAAGGCACTGTTCTTTCAACTAATTGATATTGCAGTTGTTAACAGCTTTCTTCTTTTCAGAGAACATCAGTCTAATTTTCCTGATAATGAAGCCTTGCAGAGGACAGCTGATTATTCACTGGCCCATTTCTGTGAAGAAATTGTGCGGGACATTTGTGGTTTTGAAGAATTCATGAATCCTCCTGTCTCTACTCCAGTGGCTGACCCACATGATTTTGAAACTGCCCGTGTGCCTGTTATGACAGCAGAAAGGAAAATCTGTGGTGTGTGCTACAAACAGGGTAAAGGTGAGCAAAGAGTGCAGACAAAGTGCAGTGCCCCCCAGTGTGATAAGTATACATGTATGCATATCACCCAAAATAAGAATTGCTTCCAGATTTTCCACACCAGGGCATATCAAAAGCTTTGATTTTTTATAAAATTTTATTGTGTTATTCAAAAAAAGTCTAAAACCAATTTAAAAAATATATGTAAAAAAGTTATACTATAAACGATGATCGGTCACTGCAGGAATAGGCTAGTTTCAAATTGTGCAGAAACAAAAGAACAGAGTCGAGGTTCAGGGGAATACTTAGCATTTTGTATTGTTCATAACAAAGGAAAATGCAAATTATTCCCCTGAACCTCGACTCTGTTCTTTTGTTTCTGCACAATTCGAAACTAGCCTATTGGGGTGGGTACCTGGAGAAGGAAGGGATTCCTAAGGTATGACAGAAATGGGTAGATAGGAATTTATCCATTTCACCGAGGCATTTATTCAATAGAGACGACCATTCTCGCTACAGAATGCTGGCAGGCAGGCGGCCGGCAGATCGTTTACCTGCTTCTTTCGCCTCAATAAATTGAAAGACTTCTTCGAGACTCATGTCTTGATTTCTGTCTCCTAACAGATCTAATTGAATTTCACTGTCAGCCAGACCGCATGTTAAGACATCGCGCAGGACGTTTTCTGTGAAATTAACTTCTGCACTGCAACCAGGGCGGGTGACTTGGAACTTGCAAACGCTTGTCCGCAAAGACGGGCGCCAAAACTGTGGATCGTTTCGTCCCGGTCCTGGCGCATGTTGTTAAGTTGCACTCGGCAACCATTGTGTTTTCTTCCTGCATGGCAAGTTTTTTAATGGCTTCCATGACTTCAGTGGCACTTTTGTCGGTGAGGGAGCCGCCCGCATTTCGTGTGAGATCTTTGCGGAGCTGTTCATCGCAGCATTTGAGTAGCTGGATCACCTTGTCTTTGCCTGTTACGTTGGTTGCCCCGACATAGTCATCCCAACAGGTTAGAAAATATGACCAGTCTTCACTTGATCCCGCTGCCGAGATTGTTGGGGGTCGTACTTTTTCAAGTTTTGTTTGAAGTGACGCTTGGTGTTGCGGTGGCGAGTCCTGGAGTTGCGTGTGTGCCTTGCGAGTGGACCGATAGCATAACGGCCACGAGTGCATCTGTAACTTCGTCCGTTCGTAAGTGCATTCGGGAAATGGGCACTAGTATTTCTTCGCCATTGATTTATGTTATTTTGATCTGGTTCACCGTGGTGGTCCTTTGTTACTGCAAGGGATGTCTCTGTTCCTGCGGGGAAGGCAAAAATAGGGGTCAATCGATGGCCGCAATCTGTTTGGTGTATGACCGGGGAATCTGCTTGTAGTTGGTGTTTCCTTCGCCTATTCAATCCTTGGTGAAGCGTGTTCTCGTCATAGATAGGAATTTATCCATTTCTACGAGACATTTATTCAATAGAGATGAACATTCTCGCTACAGAATGACGAGAACATGTAACAAGAACAACGTGGTACGAACAGCTCGTACCAGGCCCCGGTCGGGCAAATCATATCTAGTGTCCAGGTCCCTATCTTATTATAGCATTCTGCTCTAATGGGGCTTTCGAGAGATAACATGGCTATGGAGGGTACCCAGTGGGGTCATTAGAGTGTTTTGGATAAAACAAACAAATAAATAAATAAATAAATAAATAAATGAATGAATAAATGAATAATAAATAAATAAATAAATAAATGAATAAATAAATAACAAGTACCATTTAGTACTAGCAGTGGGGCCTGCAAGGGATGGCAGGGGTGGAGGGGAATACAGGGGGTAGGTTCCCAAGGGGTGATAGGCATTCAGGTCTGGAAAAAAGTGGTACCTAGTGTGTCCTGCAAGAGATAGCAGGGGTAAAGAAGTTTACCCTGGTGGTCTGACAAGGAATGCTAAGCTTGGCACTGGGTACCCCTCACTATATATACATAGATAACTAGAAGTAATCAGAGATTAAGGAGTGCGTTCAACATGCTTGTTTTCGCATTAAATAATGGAACTTGTTTGTGTATCTATTTTTTTTGTTTTGTTCTTTTTTGTGGCTGGGTGTTGCCAAGCAACACCAGGCTGTTCTTCGCAAACTTCACTTAGTTACTGTTTACACTGATCATGTCCCAATTTTTTTGATAGAAGTAGTGAGTAATATTCTTGGTAGGTTTTTCTTTTATCACTGATGTGCGACATACCTTAAATCTTCGACAACGATGATATATGGACTGACTAAATGATTCTATCATCTACACACTCCCCTATTTGCTTCTGTCCCAGGAGCAAATACGATTCGAGTAAAGTTCTTAAATTTCTTTCGATTGAAACCTAGCAGACTGAAATCTGTGCTCAAATCAGCAGATAATGTTTCTCTTTTTAAACAGTCTAAATAAAGTGTCCTAATGAACAATGTTTCTTAGTCATCTTGGTCACATTCAGCGATACTTTGGACTTGTAGTCAGGCTGCGATTGCGGCATCTCGCTTTGGTCTGAAGGCAAGCGCTTCAGGATTCAGTGGAGGTCTCGGCACTTCTAGAGACTTGTCACAGGACAGCTCCAGTAGATACAACTGCTGCACTGCTCTCTCCAGATAGCTCTTGCCTGCTCAAAGCTTCACAGTTCTGTCACGACCCTGTCACGTCCCAGCTCTTCCATTATTCCAAGCTTCCACTTTCTGTCCTTGTTGTCGTCTTAGATAAGGCACACATCTCCATTCTCAGCTCCACAAGGGGAGGCTTTATTTGTTACTGTGTGACGTTCTGGCAGCCCACGAAGGTACTCTTTCGTCCAGTGGTTCCAGACTGCATCTTTGCATTTTCTCAAGTATTTCGCTCACTGTCTGAGTTGTGGGTTCTCTTCATAGTGTACGTCCCTCTCAGGTAGAATATTTGGTTGGCTGAAGAGCATGGAATTCGGTTTCAAGACTGGTAATTGTGCTTCGTCTTCAACATAGGACAGTGGGTGACCATTCAACCATTCATTTCAGCTCATCAAAGGTTAGATAGGCATTGCCGATAATTTTCCTCACTGCTGTTTTGACCAGCCCTATCATGCGCTCGAACTGGTCTCCCCACCAGGGGGCTAAGCTTAGGTTGAACTTACTCGTGATTATTTTGGTGATGTGCAAGGAAATTGTTTAGCTTCTCATCATTCTGCACTTGCTTAATCCATGCTGCACTCCAACGAAAGTACTGCCATTGTCTGAATAGATCGTACTTGGTCTCCCAGGCCTTGCTATTAATCCTTTTAGGCTTGAAAGGAATTCACCGGTCTGCAAGCTTCTCGCCAGGTCAAGGTACAGTGCCCTTACAGAATAATGGTAGGTAAAAGGTAGGCTTTTCCTTGGCGTTTTTCAGTGGCTTTAACTTGATTGGGCCAGCATAGTGGGTACAGCAAGGGTTGTGGCCTAGAATCGTTTATATCCTGGGCATTTTTTCATGATACGCTTCACAAGTTGTCTTAGGCGCAGGACCCAGTGCCGTTCTTGTACTTAGGCCATTGTCAACTGCGTCCCTCTGTGAAGGGTAGACTCATGAGCTTGTTTCATGAACTTCTCCGTGTAGACGGCTGTTTCTGGGAGATATACTGGGTAGACACCCTGTATCCTTCCCCAGCATTCAAGGAATTGTTGGTCATTTAGCTGTAGGTTAAGCTGCGAGCAGTTGTTTTCATAATTCTTCGATTTCACACCTTCCTGCTGCACTCTCTTCTCCCAGAATCTTCTTTGAACGCTTAGTTCTTCGGTGGTTAGTGGCCTTGTTTTCCTTTCATGAGGTGGACGTCTTGTGTTATTGACAAACCTCGTGACTCATCCGCAATGCACAACACACGCCAGAGATCATACTTATTAGGGAGCGCATCAAATCCATCCACCTCTTGGTCGGTAGCGAGCTTGAATATCTCTCGTACCGTCTTTGCTTCAGCCAGTATTTCTGCAATGGTGGTTAAGGTGATGTCCACTGGCCAAGCACGCGGGTGTGAGAGCCATTTCGGACCATGCCACCAAAGGTTGCTGTCTTCTGGTACAGGTCCAGGCCCTCCATGACTTGCAAGGTCTGCTGGAAATCTCTTTGGTGGGTACATATCTCCACATCATCCAATTTCCGGTTGTGCACAAACTGCTTGTACTCCCCTTCTCCTCTTATCCAATGAAACTGAACTGTCAAACCAACAGTAAACTTGGTCGACCGGATATCCTTCCAGGGCTTCTCCCACTTTATTGGCCATAGTAGTTGCCATGTGACAGGCGACCAACTCCAGGCGTGGAATGGTGAGACCTTGTTTGGCCAATAGAGCTTTAGCTGCCACAATGCCTTGTGTGACCATTGATGCCCACTTTAGGAGCGCCGTTCTCGTATTTTTTTTATTAGTACACGTACTCTCCGTACTAAAGGATATCCCTTCTAGCTGCTTGTTTCAAGTGGTTCTCGTTTGTTTTAACGTGTGTGTCTTAAGTGGTCTTTAATTTTGTAACTTACACTACATCGGTCTTTACTTCCATATAAGATCATTGAAGAACATAAGGGCCTTACGAAGATAAAAAAGAATTGAAGAAATTAAAAGCCGTACGAACTTAATAACTGCACAGTAAAAGAGAATCGAAGAAATTAAAAGCCGTACGAACGTACTATCTACACAGTAAAAGAGAATCGAAGAAATTAAAAGCCGTACGAACGTACTATCTACACAGTAAAAGAGAATCGAAGGAATTAAAAGCCGTACGAACGTACTAACTGCACAGTAAAGAGAATCGAAGGAATTAAAAGCCGTACGAACGTAATAACTACACAGTAAGAGAGAATCGAAGAAATTAAAAGCCGTACGAACGTACTAACTGCACAGTAAAAGAGAATCGAAGGAATTAAAAGCCGTACGAACGTAATAACTACACAGTAAGAGAGAATCGAAGAAATTAAAAGCCGTACGAACGTACTAACTGCACAGTAAAAGAGAATCGAAGAAATTAAAAGTCGTACGAACGTACTAACTACACAGTATCAAATCGAGAATTGCAGAACATAACGGTCGTACGAACGTACTAAGGACATAACAGTGTACTAGACCATAGGATAGTAATTCCTAAATTTTGTGGCTGTTAAGCGAAAATTGATTCCTTTTTGCTTTGTACCATTGAAAACGTAGAATTCACAGCAGCATTAGGCCAGCCGCGGCAAATGTGGCAATATGGAAAGCGGTTTACTTAGCTTGTATTGTCACTAGTTACAGTGTACATCTTGCATATTTACCAATGGACGGTCTGCCATATCATTATCCGCGCTGGAGAGCAATAATCTGCCTACAGAGACGACTAAATATTTACCGCGCTAACGAGAAGTTTCAACTTGTATTCCTCGGCATTTCTATGAGAAATAAAACCTCTGGTTGTTGAAATTGTCATTTTTTCAAGGCACAAAAAGAAAATGCAAATTTGCTTTCTTTCTTGTTGCTCAGTTACCGTCGAATGTCCGCGCTGGATTGACATATCGCACGTGTGCATATGTTATTCAGCCCAGTCCCTTTGGGCATTAACGTTCAGTTGCGCTAAGTAAAGGCACTTGGCGTAGTGGCATGAGAAGTTGACACTTGCACTCTTGAAAACCACTGTTTTTACTTATGGATAAGCGGACAAAAAAGCGAAAGAATGCGGAATCATTTTCTCTGGAGTCACTGGAAAAACGCTTTTACGGCGAAACAAGCTTTTCGAAACGAACTGTCGGCCAACATGGCTTTTTTGCGTGGGATTGAAATCTCGAGAATGGAGCAAGTTGAAGAAGAGGAAGCATTGGTTATTTTGTCCTCCAAAATAACTTTTCAGGGAGTCATTTTCCTGAAGACTGCAATTCAACACGTTCCCAAGACCTTTGTAATGAAGTGCAGTGATTATGGTGGTGCTTCACTTCGTTCTGTGTTGATCTATGAAATGGTGTCTGCAAGTCAAACTTCTCTGTCCTCCCTGTCTAAAGAAGAAATTGACTGCTATGTTAATTTTTTGGAGAGTAGCTGCCCCAATTTTATTGCCTCAAGTCCACTGCCCGATGAACAACTCTGGAACATGAGCGAAGGTGGGAAATACTGCTTCACGAAATTTTTGGCACCTCCAGTGAGCAGATGTTTGTGTTGTGATGGAAATGTTACAATGCATAATCCTCCATCAAAAGCAAAAGTTTTCACCCTGCAAGGCCCGATTCCGGCTACCAAAATTACGCTAGAGTGCAGGCCATGCAAGATGTCGTACGGAATAGCCCGATACACAAACGACCGCGGTTCGCACTATTACTCCAAGGAGTTATCACTGGATTTGATCGAGGTTTCAAACACCACCTACCTGAGCGGACAGCTTTACAAGTGGTTACCTTCGCTGAGGCAAGTTGGTGAATTTATTTTCTTACATAAGATGTCACCAAATCACTCATTATTGTCACTATTATTTTGTTATAGCAATCATTCTTGGGTATCGTTTAGTGGATTTTCAGAATCCTACAATGAAGTTTATCAAGAAGAAATCGAAAGATACCGGAAAACAATGAAAGGTTAGAAACAGTATTTGAAGGTGCTATGTTAACACGAAGACTCTCTTTAGATCTGATTAATTTCTCACCTTTAACGTGTAATCTTGCATGTTGTTATTTTCGCGTTTCCGTTAATGGGTATGTTAAGTGATAAGAAAGCGTAAGGTTTGATGCAATGAATGTGTTTGTGTCTGCTTCTAAATATTGAAATATGACGCCCTTTCGTACTGCAAGTGATGGGATAAAAAGCGACAATGATGAACGAATACGTATAATTTTGTTGAATGGTGGAAGTCTAAATGCTGAGCGGCCGAAGAAAGTTTTTTTAAACGGATGACTTCAAATAACCGAACAAAATTTTTAACTGCATTATGTCGAAAAGCTCAGGAAGTTTTTGTTTGGGTGGACTCGACTCGCTCTTACGCAGTTTTACGGTACATTATGAACGAGAACATTTCTTACAGTCCAAATTGCACTTGTTCAGATTTGCAGTGTCACGGCCCGCGTAGCTAGGATATGCTGACTAGTAACGTCAACTTCAGACACAATTGCGTTCAATTCAGGATTTCATCTGCACGTAATATGTTAATTTTTTTTGTAGGACTTTTGTATCCTTCTTTTAAGTTGTATAAACATTAGTACTCTAGTTATTTCAGTATGTTGTTTTATACTCTGAGATTCCAGTTCCTTAGAACTACTCTAAATCCGAATAAAAACTAAATCAATGTATGGGGTACAATATAGTAAAAGTTTACATGTATGCCGTTTTCACTTTAGCGTGATTACAGTAACCAAGAACCAATTTGTCGGCGCCATGACCGATCTTAAAGCAATTGCGCTAACCTACGATGCTGCAAATCGTGAAAAGTTGATTCTTACAGAAATACTCCGTCCTTGAAAATAGATTTTTTGAAAATGTTTGCTTGGTTCCACACGTAACTTTCAATCGGTTCACGCGCGTGGAATTATTCGAGTTACTAAGTTTGCTTGCGAATAGCGAGAATCGAATGTTATGATCGCTAACTGATAATCACCGGAAGTTTTTTACAATAAGTAGGTGGAGCTGTCGAAACTCCTTGTCGAAATAAAGTAACTTCTACATGTAAGAGATTACAAGTTATAACTGCTAGAGAATCTCGGTCCATTGCTGGTTTTTACTGACTCCATATTGCGAGTGGAATTATATTGTTTTCACAATACATTTTATGTACTTATACTTAATTGAACTGGTGTGGTGTGTTATTACTTGTGTCCTTTTTTAATATTCAACCAAAAACGTGTGAAAATGCATTGAGAAAAATTACTCGAACGTCTAAATTCCATCGGTATATGTGTGACACCTGATGGTTACGACACGACGGTGAATGCTGCTGCTGCCACGTCCAGACCACTTGCATCTCCAAAGACATGTAAGGACATACTGTTGATTGGTTCCCTATACTGAACCAAGGCCCTCACGAATGTAATTCTCTCAGGTGATCTTGATTCCCATTTGGCCCACTTGGCGGCTAAGTCAGAACGCAATTGTTTATCCTAACTGATTTTAAGGATGAACACGTCACGATATAGCAACTTTCCACATAGTGTGAAGGGAGATGCCACTCCGAGTGGATCGTAAATCCTTGCTATTTTAGCCAATATTCCCCTCCTGGTGTTGTCGTTTTTTTCAGTCGCACAGTCACATTTAGGAAATCTCTCAGCTTATCCCACTTGAGGCCAAGCAGTGAGCTTTCTCCCCTTGAAGGGGTTCCCAGCTGCTGTTTGGCAAACATCTGGTCTGCAGTCTGATTGGTTTCAGTGGATTCTTACTGAGGAACATTTGAATGCCATTTATGAAGTTCGAAGCCAGCGTCGGCAAAAATCTATGTGGCTGCATCTTTCATCTCTCCTGCTTTTGGGCACTGTCATCCCTCCACTTATTAGGTCATCCATGTACATATTCTTCTTTATCTCGCATACTATTTCAGGCTGCCTGGGGCTCCAGGTATCCAAATGCTGCTTTATGACCCCTCCTAACAAGAAGGGTGAGGGATCCAAAGCAAACAGAGCTCTTGTAAATCGGAGTGTCTCAACTTCGTTGGTCTCGATGTTCTTTAAACCAGTGGAACCTGAGAGCGTCTCTTTCTTCTGGTCAGATTCTGACTTGCAAGAACGCTTTCTTAATATCTCCAGTGATGGCAACTGGATTGAAACGTCCTCGGATTAACACACTCCATAGTTGGTTTTGTAGCAGTGGACCAGTGTTAAGACATTCGTTAAGAGACGGCGCACATCCCAGGCCTTGCGGAGGCGTCATATTATACTATTCTTAGCTTAGTGCTTTCAGTGGTTTCACGTAGGACTCCCCTGTGTGGAATATAGAATTCCCGTCCTTGGACAGAGCTTGGGGCGTGCTTTACTATTCCCTCGGCCAACTGCACCTGGTCACAGCGTTGTAATCATCGATGGACCCATTCTTCTCGTGTTTCCGTACGGGACTAGCGAGTCTGCGTAGGCTTCTTTCCTTGTTGTTTGGCAAGCGGGAATGATCTCCGGTTTTGTTTCGTACCACCCTTCTTCGCTTCAGCATAGCTGTTCCTTAAACTCATCGTAGACCACACCCTGATCCCCTGAAGGCATGTCTGCCAACCCAAGAACATCTAGCTTACAAAGTTCTTCATAGTCAGCTCTCGATGTTTGTGTAAGGAGCATACTTGTAGTATCGATTTCTTTACGGGCGAGGTGATAGTCCAGCCCAACTTTGTGTAACTTGCTACAGGATCCCATTCTCTCCCCACATGCTGAGGCTTGGTGGTGCTGATTCTGGGACATTCACTGTTTCCTAGGATGATGTGAACGGGTAGGCAGGGTCTCACGCCGTTGTGATCCATGGTCACGCCCTTTAGGTGAGGGTGTTTCTCTACAAGCTTCTTGTAGCGAAGGTTGTCTAACATCATGAGGTGCAGTTTCTCTACTTTAGTGACTTCTGTTTCCATCTCAAAGTTTCCCTTCACTGAGTAAAGTTTGATCTGATAAATTTCTATCACCCGACTGCTCACGCCCAGCATCATCTCAATCTTACGCAACCCAAAATGATGAGGTTTTGCACTAATTCTCTCGAGCAGTGCTGCAGAAGCGTATGGACTTCCTGTGCCAGAATCCAGGAGGGCACGACATTTTATTTCTGCAATTTCCACAACAACCACCCAGTACACCACAGGACCATCGCCAATTTGCGTAGCTGTCATCGAGTTGTCTCATTTCCTCTGTCACAGATGGA
>JAHPZR010028795.1:0-17206 GCA_019787425.1 Platygyra sinensis
CGGATTGGACACGGGAATGCAAATTGCCCAAGACGTTCTCAATGGTCAACCTGTAAGAAAAGCTGCCAAATCGAGAGCAAAGGCTGCGGGTAAAAGTTTCCTGACAGGTAACCTTAAGGACATTACGCAACAAAGTCGTGGGGAAAAGTACTTAAACGTAAGCGGAAAGCTGTTCCAGTCAGTTCCCGTCAGACCAAGAAACGGAGAACATCAACCGCAAAGTTCAGGACGATTTTTGACTAAATATGGCTTCAGCACTTCCGCTCTCTGTTCCCGGTGAAAACTCGAGCTTACAGTTGTTCCAAGTACTCGTCACTGATGTTTCTATTGTGAAAAGTAAATGGGTTGATTATGAACCTGTTCAAAGCGGAACCAACCCTATTGAATTTGTCATCAAGCCTCTATCCGATTACACCAACATCAACAGAATTGAGACTAGTGACAAAGATCACCAAAAATAATGGAGGGAACATCGCACCTGGAAAGAAGTATACATTAATTAACAATGCCCTTCATTCTCTCATCAAGCAGTTCACCATCAAGTTGAATGAAACTCTCGTCACGGAGCAATCCAACACGCAAGCCTACAATGCATACTTCAAGACCTTCCTTAATTTTACTGAACAGGCCAAGACATCTTATTTGACCAAAGCACTGTACCACAAAGACACTGCATGACACATGGATGAAGCGGAAAATACTTCAGAAAATAACTGGGGACTCATGAAGAGAGGTTCCTTTACTGACGGAAGTGCTGAAGTAGGATTGGTTGGTGTACCCTTCTGCGATTTGTTTAACACTAATAAGCTGCTGTTGGACAACATAGAAATCAAGATCAAGGTTTATCTAAACAGTAACGAGTTTGTTTTGATGTCTGGAGAAGAAGCCAACGATTGCAAGTTAAAAATAATGTCAGGCACTCTCAGAGTCCGCACGGTACGAGTGGCAGACAGCACAAAACTGGAGCATGTTAGTATTATGCAAGGTCGCGCGGGACAAAAAGTGCTGCCTGCAATTTACACCCTAACAAGGACCCCTACCCACGCCAGGATCATCCCTAGTGGCGTCCTGAATCATACAGAGACGGATCTATTCAATGGTCTTATTCCTCAACGCATCATATTTGGAATGGTGCGAAACGATGCTTACAATGGCAGCCTGGCAAGAAATCCTTTCAACTCCCAGCTGTTTGATCTAAATGCTGTACGAGTGACCGTCAATGGTGAAGAAATCCCTTACTCGGTCATCGACTTGGCCGGGGGTAAGAAAATTGATGGATTCAACACTCTCTTCTCAGGTAGTGGCGATATGAACTGTGGTCACGGTATAGACATTGATAGGGAAGACTGGGAACGAGGATACGGGCTGATTCGACTGGACACGACACCAGCAGGCAGTGGTCATCCGGACCACTTGTTTCCTCATCGTAGTGGCAACGTCAACTTGTATCTCAAATTTGCCAACCCTACGCCAACAGTTCTCAATTTAACTGTTTACGCGGAGTTCCAAAATCATTTGGAGACTGACCGTAACAGGAGAGTGGTGTACCATTTGTCTCAAGGCGCTTGAAGATGCATACGACTCAAGAATTATGGCAAGTTTCATTACATGATCCTATCCTAGCATACGTCATGAGAGGTGTATTTCCAAGTGACAAGTTGCCAGTCATAAACGAGTATCCTTCAGCTCTGATTGCAAATACGGACCCACACGATCAACCCGGAACGCACTGGATTGCAATGTATTTTGTCCCGCCAGACGAAAGTGAATTCTTTGATAGCTACGGATTTCCTCCTGAGGCTTATGACATGGATGAATACGTACTTCGAGAATCTACGTACTTCAACGACAAACCACTACAAGGTCTAACGTCAGATTTATGCGGAGACTATTGTTTATTTTACTTGCTTCATCGAGCACGAAATGTAGATCTGAACACTATTCAAGCTAAGTTTAAGCGACATGACTCACAGTGGAACGATGCACAAATCGCACAATTTATACACAGTTATGTTCAGTCTATTACCAGTGTTAGCACTCGTTTTCAAAGAGAAGAGCAAGTTTGTTAATCATTTCAATGTTGGCGTTAGCAATCAATAAAGTAACATTAGAGTTAAAAATGTGTGTGCGTCATTGATAGGTATTTAAAGAGTGTTTGCCTCTAAAAACTTTCATAACCAGTCTGCACTCTGTTGCGACAACATGAGTCAATTCAAATGCCCAAGCAGTATTATAATAGCTGGCCCAAGTCAGCGTGGAAAGACAACGTTTACAAGACAGTTACTTCAACAAGCACATTCTTTATTTGAACGACCCCTACGGACAGTGGCAAGAATAATTTAAGAATATGGCATTACGGGTGACATTTGTAGCGGGTATTTCTGAAGATATTCCCAGTCTATTTCCTCCCAATTGTCGTCCAGGAATACTAATAGTCGATGACTTAATGCGGAACTGTAGCGATGACGAGCGTATCCTTGATCTGTCCACAAAAGTGTCACACCACTCCGATGTGACTTGCATCTATTTGACCCAAAACCTCTTTCCACCTGGAAAGTTTTCTCGAAGTATCTCTTTGAATGCGCATTACGTCATCACATTTAACAACCCACGCGATACCCTAGGATTTCGGACATTGGCACAGCAAGCATTTGCAGGAAGAGTTCCTTACGTATGGGAAAGCTTTCAAGATGCTACGTCAAAACCCCTTAAGTACCTCGTTATGGATTAACATCCTCGTACACCAAACATTCAACGACTACGGACCAATATATTGTCCGGATTACATTCTCATTCTGTGATTTACGTGGACAAGAAAACCCATAAAACTGATAAACCACTACCAGTTGATTTCACTTAACATCATGACTTCACACAAATCACACCGTACAACGAAACGTCCAAGAAAAATCAACGGGGTGGAAATATGGTCTTACGTTCTGGGGTATCACGTTCTGGGGTATCAAAAAGGCGTCTAAAAATTCCCAAGCAATCTATTTCTTCCTCATTGAGGTCGCAATCTCTGTACCATTTTGTTTGGGAAGCTCTCGGTTTTTCACTCTTTGTTGCAACGAGATTTCTATACGTTAAATTGATGGGTTTCTTCGTTTTTTGGAAAGCTTTAGTGAAAGATTCAACCTCAACAGTTTCCAGACTGTCGATATTTTCCTTGAATCTCTCCCTTATTGTCTTTAACTTTACAATAATCCCATTTCAGCTTACGAGAACATGCACAAAAAGTACCAAAATTATTATTTTCCAATTTAAATTTCTCCATAGACGTCTGCCCACAAATTCCTTTTTGTATAAGATTGCAATTAAAGATAATGATCTTTGCACCTTTTGTAAGGAAGAAACAGACACTTTGCTCCACCTTTTCTGGCAATGCAAGGTAACCTCTTATTTCTGGGGAACTTTTTTCAATGGCTACAATCATCCTCTTTAATTCAGAAGGGTAATCATCTTGCCATGACTACTGCTTTGGGGCTGAAACCAGACAGTTCAAATGCAAAACTACAAATAAATTTCTCCTGTCTCATGAGCAGATACTATATTTGGAAGTGTAAGTTGAGAGATGAAATTCCCAACCTTTCACAATATTTGCGCCTTTTGAAAAAAACTTGTGAAATCGAAACAAACGGACTCAACCTCCAGCCTGAAAAATGGAAACCTCTTTTTGGCCACCTTTAAGGAGTTAAGAGCGCAAAAATTTGCAAAACTCAAACCACGTGACCTTATCAGTGATATTACCGACATAGTGACCTATCTATGGAGTAAGCTGGCCGTTTATTACTTTTTATTTTTTTCTCTCTCTCTCTCTCTCTCATTTGATTTATTATAAGTAAGTTTGATTTTCGCTGTGCAAGATTTGTAAGTCGGGTAAGTGATCTAATTATTTTGTAAATATTGTAAGTACTGTAAGTATTAGTATTGTTAGTAGAGTAAGTAGGTGTAATGCAAGTAAGTAATGCAAGTAATATAAGCGTTAGTATTGTAAGTGGCGTCAGTAACAAGTATTGTAAGTAATGTAAATAACTGCATGAATATTGTTAGTAGTGTAAGTCCCAATTAACTAAGGTTAGTATTGTCAGTAATGTTAGTATTGAAAGTAATGTGTGTATCTCAATTAAAAAAAAAGTTCCCAAGCATTCAAAAGTCAATCAGCATTTACCTTTCCTTTGCACCTGTTTTAAAAGTACTGGAAAACAGCGAAAAGACATGATAGCGCATGCTAACAAGGGACAAATGGAAGCCATCAGCGAGATCGCTTTAAATCTTCTTAATTAAAGGGAACATGTTGATACCTACTCCATCATTTAAACGGTTGAAGCCACACAAGTCAAAGCTCCTCTATCTAACACGCAAGAAACCAAGTCTCAAGAAGAAAAAGCAAGTGCTCAATCAAAAGGGAGGATTTTTACCGGCTCTCGCCTTTTTAATCGCTCCCCTTGCCATCGATTTATTAGGAAAGATTCTCAAATGAAGCACGCACAAAAGATGGTGATGATACCTGAACATTTAATGCAAAGTATCGAAACAGAACATCGCTTGACGGCTCCCGCTCAACTCACGACTTTGACACGTTTAGATCAAGATATGAAGCAAATCATGGACTCCTCTTTCCCAGAAGATCAAAAAGTCTTATTGCAGGATCAACTTCTGCAAAGGTACCAAGGATTAACAAAACAAATGAAAAGTGAAGTAACCGTAAAACCAACTGTGGTATTACCCAGGTCAGAGCCAGCGCCTCCCACAGAGAGAACTCCCGACCTTAATAATCTTTCGTCGACATCTGACGTTAAGTCTACAAAGAGGTACACCGAGAAAATTACCTGCAACGCCTGTAACAACCAAACAGTCTAAAATTCCCCTCAGAATTGAAACACCTTCTCCCGTTTTGCCTGAGGACTCAGCGCATGCAATAATGAGGAAACGGCCCCAGATTCCAAGCGTAAAACTGGAAAACGTCGTTACAAGCCAAGAACACCCTTGGTGACAAGACTTCGAAGCAATAAACAATGGGAACCTTACTAAACTAGAAAAACCGGTTTCTACTTCGAGGAATATATACAACAAGAAAACCCCGAGTGTGTATTCATTCATCATCATATACTCTACATGATGGTTCCAAACATCCTGGACGACCATTGCAACAACTGTGATGACACGGTAAAGTGGACCTACTGGAGTTGTCTGGCCTTCTTGTTATATAATGAAATTCAAAGAAAAGAACATACTGCCCTCCAAGACAATCAAAAGTTGACAACATTCTTAAATGATTTGCTGGTTACTCAGAATGAATATCGACCAATGGCATACTGGCTCTGGCACGATCTGTTAGATATCTTGGATTTCATTGCCCCTGAGGATCAAGACTGGATCGATGAAATTACTATTGAAGATGAACAAGAAAAAATTCTCGAAATCATTATGCAACCTAACCAGTTCTGTCAAACCTGTTGGTACTGGTTAGATTTGATCGTTAACGGAGTTAACGAAATTCACCGATAAAGATCCGGTTTGACATGATCATTAACAAGATTGACATGTAAAAACTGTATAACGTTGCTGCGATTGCACTCTCACGTTAGTTTCAAGATGAGTTACTCAAAGTGTGGACTTTGCCTGAAAGACCTTGAAGTCATCAGACCCGCTTCAGGTATACCTTACATTCGATATGTGGAGTGAAAGTTATGTCCCTTCTTCTGCCGCGAAGATAGTATACATTCTTACAAGAGTGTCTTTTCAATCGTGTTGTACCTGAATACAAAGTACATGAAGGTGGACAGTAAGTTGCCTTATTGCAGACATATGGACGTTGCGACATTAAAAGTCTCAAGATCTCAGAAGAAACCATTCCGGCCCTACTTTACCTGTAGGAGAAAAGAAATGTGTAGATTCTTCCAATGGGCTGACCAGCTACCTGTGGATGTTTCTGAAGGATCATCTCCACCACATGTGGATATGCTCAACAAATACATTCCAAGATGCAAGCTACAAAGACAATTTGGCGTTTTAGGAAACTGACATCTTTGAACATTTACGCTCATTTATAATATTATAAGTTTTTGTTTTAAACTTTGCCTATACGTAATAAATTTTGTTATTTATTCACTTGAAAAAGTTTGTTGATATTTCTTTTACAAACCGGCCATTTTGAATCGCTAACACCTACAAGGCACATGGCATGACTATTTAATTATTCGCCCTATTAAATTTCTGCATATACCTACACGGCTTGCATCTCATTAAACCCCAGCAAACCTCCTGTATCTCACTAAACGGGTTCTAGATTCGTTGCTCATTAATTCTAGACTGCTGAATAAATTGACCTAGTCATCTGTCACATACTACTAACCGACGTCTATCGGCCTTGCCCTATATAAGCCTTCCGCAACATGTGGAATGAAACTCGTACACGACTGCCAACAAAGGGGTGCAATGTCAGAACGAACTGGTGTTTAATTTAAGGTTTTGATATTACCTTCATAACTGTTCTCTTCATGTAAGAGCGAAGGCAAACTTCAGGGGTTAAATTCTGTTTTTATCGCAAGGTAGAAAAAGTGTACAAGGTATCGCTCCGAACGGACGAAAAATATTGCGAATGATAAAGCCAAATTACATACATACATACATACATACATACATGCATGCATGCATGCATGCATGCATGCATGCATGCATGCATGCATACATACATACATACATACATACATACATACATACTTTATTTGATGAGTAGGTTGTGTTAAAGGCAGCCAAAAGGCTGATGTGGACCTACTATACTAAACATTAAGAATTACATTTATAAAAATTGCAATAATAACTTAGAATTAATGTATACAAATAATACGGTATTCACTAAGACTAACATATAAATCTAAAAGTAAATGAAATGATCCTTTTTGTTAGCGACAACTGTTGCCCCTTTATCAAATGAAAAATTGTCAATAATCTTAACATATTTACGTAAAATTTGTTTAAAAGAATAAAAATTTTCAGGTACTTTGACTAATCTATTTACAAAATTCCAAATAACAGAACCTCTGTATCGTAGGGAGTTCCTGCCAGTCTCTGATCTAAATCTAATGATATTAAATTCAACTCCGAACAGATAATCAAGCTTTAAACAAATATTCTAAACAGGGCTTAGTATGCTATTGGAAATAATCATTTAGTTACTCACAAGAAAAAAAATGCTTTTCGGTATTTGAACTTCGCCTTTCAGTACAGTCTTCGATGTCACCGAAGAATACATACAGCGAAAACAACTAGCTGAATAAGGACATAAAATACAGAAACTACGGACTTGCCCGGAGGAAGCACATCCGCTAAGACGTCTTCACCCTTGCGACGTTGCGACCGACGCTAAAATGGGTGTCACATTTTACACTTCATAGTATATCTTTACATGCATTAAAATTCATTCATGTGCTTTGAACAAACGAAATGCATCACATGTTAAAATTCTGTGCTTTGGAGAACAGACCATTTTACAGTTCTCTGCTCAGTGACCCTGTCTTTGAATGGCAGCGAGGCTGGAGGTGACTTTGCTTTGAAACAGACCTCTCTACTTTTGTCATGTTAATGCACCTATTTAGCATTAGAACGACTTGATTTACACAACAAAAGCAGTGAGGTCTGTATCTAAACAAGGTCACCTCCAGCCTCGCTGCCATTCAAAGGCCAGGTCACTGAGCAGAGAACTGTAAAATGGTCTATTGTGAAAAATGAGAAACTTGAAAGACTTGTACGCACCTGAAAGGAATTTTAATCCGAACACGGTACGTTTGTAGTTCATGGGCCAATTCCGCTCCGAGCTTGGCTCCAGTGGAATAAAAAATAGATTAATTATTCATCCCTTATCCTCGATGTTATTCTGTTGTCTTTTTCCCTATGCCTGGTAGACAAGATAGAATTTTAATATAGGGAAACTAGCCTATTATAAATACGCACAGACGACTTCCCCTTAAAATTGGTCAAAGACACGCCATTTCGGTAGGCTGGCTTCTTCATAAAAAATATGCGTGTGCTTTGTTGAGCTCTTTCCTCCCCTCCCCTATCCGTCAACAATCTGTAATCTCTTGATTACGCTTAAATCTTCTCGTTTTTATTTGATCATATACGATGATAGCCCTTTTGGAATCCGAAATCCACTGAGCGGGTGGACTCCGGTGTTGAGTACGTGGGATCTGGAATCCACAGCGTGGAATCCAGAATCTCGGACTGTCACGGATTATCTTGCATAGGGCGATTTGTTTGTAATGGCCAGATTGTTAAGCCCAAATACTTTAAAACGGTCTCCGTGGTCCCTGTGTAACTTGTTTTGTTCATTGTTATAAGGCTTACGGACGAGGTAATCATAAAGAAAACAGAAAAATTAAAGCTCGCCATATAGGCTTAATGTCTTCTCGACTCTGGTCATGGTCTCAAAACAAACGAGTTGCCTGCGAGAAATAATTACCTTAATTTCTTAATTTCTTAATTTGTTAAATACTAGGGAAAGCCAAGAAATATTCTCTGACAATATTTCGACTCGCTCACAGAAAAAAATTTGTCAAGTTAGTTGGGTCACTCCTGAAAGAATAGCTAGGAACTGATCATGATTTGTTTCAGTAAGGTTGTTCTAATTTTAGAGATGCTGAAGAACTGAGGAGAACTAGCAATGCCAGCACTTGTTATTCATCAGATTATCAAGGATGGGAGTTTCACATTCACCTAATTCAACATACACAAAAAAGAAGCCGAAATTATGCATTTTACTTTCATAAAGGAACAAAGTAATTGCAGGGAACATGAGTGTAGAAAGTACAATATTAAACAAGTGTTTTCCACATTTTGAAATGCCCTCAAGGGGTAAACCAGACTAAATTATCAATTCAAAGTGCTTTAAATGGTCCTTGCATTCCGTAACATTCTGAGAAGGGATATTACCCCGGGAAAAATTTTTATGCAAACGTATGCGGCAAATAACGCGTTGTTTTCGGAAACATACTCGTTTGACGTAAAAGTGAAAACACGGACATTTCATCTGTTCGCCGGAATCTGCTTTTGGAGTGTACACACGTTACCTGACTGCCTGTCGTTTGTTTTGAGACCATGACCAGAGTCGAGAAGACATTAAGCCTATATGGCGAGCTTTAATTTTTCTGTTTTCTTTATGATTACCTCGTCCGTAAGCCTTATAACAATGAACAAAACAAGTTACACAGGGACCACGGAGACCGTTTTAAAGTATTTGGGCTTAACAATCTGGCCATTACAAACAAATCGCCCTATGCAAGATAATCCGTGACAGTCCGAGATTCTGGATTCCACGCTGTGGATTCCAGATCCCACGTACTCAACACCGGAGTCCACCCGCTCAGTGGATTTCGGATTCCAAAAGGGCTATCATCGTATATGATCAAATAAAAACGAGAAGATTTAAGCGTAATCAAGAGATTACAGATTGTTGACGGATAGGGGAGGGGAGGAAAGAGCTCAACAAAGCACACGCATATTTTTTATGAAGAAGCCAGCCTACCGAAATGGCGTGTCTTTGACCAATTTTAAGGGGAAGTCGTCTGTGCGTATTTATAATAGGCTAGTTTCCCTATATTAAAATTCTATCTTGTCTACCAGGCATAGGGAAAAAGACAACAGAATAACATCGAGATAAGGGATGAATAATTAATCTATTTTTTATTCCACTGGAGCCAAGCTCGGAGCGGAATTGGCCCATGAACTACAAACGTACCGTGTTCGGATTAAAATTCCTTTCAGGTGCGTACAAGTCTTTCAAGTTTCTCATTTTTCACAATAGACCATTTTACAGTTCTCTGCTCAGTGACCTGGCCTTTGAATGGCAGCGAGGCTGGAGGTGACCTTGTTTAGATACAGACCTCACTGCTTTTGTTGTGTAAATCAAGTCGTTCTAATGCTAAATAGGTGCATTAACATGACAAAAGTAGAGAGGTCTGTTTCAAAGCAAAGTCACCTCCAGCCTCGCTGCCATTCAAAGACAGGGTCACTGAGCAGAGAACTGTAAAATGGTCTGTTCTCCAAAGCACAGAATTTTAACATGTGATGCATTTCGTTTGTTCAAAGCACATGAATGAATTTTAATGCATGTAAAGATATACTATGAAGTGTAAAATGTGACACCCATTTTAGCGTCGGTCGCAACGTCGCAAGGGTGAAGACGTCTTAGCGGATGTGCTTCCTCCGGGCAAGTCCGTAGTTTCTGTATTTTATGTCCTTATTCAGCTAGTTGTTTTCGCTGTATGTATTCTTCGGTGACATCGAAGACTGTACTGAAAGGCGAAGTTCAAATACCGAAAAGCATTTTTTTTCTTGTGAGTAACTAAATGATTATTTCCAATAGCATACTAAGCCCTGTTTAGAATATTTGTTTAAAGCTTGATTATCTGTTCGGAGTTGAATTTAATATCATTAGATTTAGATCAGAGACTGGCAGGAACTCCCTACGATACAGAGGTTCTGTTATTTGGAATTTTGTAAATAGATTAGTCAAAGTACCTGAAAATTTTTATTCTTTTAAACAAATTTTACGTAAATATGTTAAGATTATTGACAATTTTTCATTTGATAAAGGGGCAACAGTTGTCGCTAACAAAAAGGATCATTTCATTTACTTTTAGATTTATATGTTAGTCTTAGTGAATACCGTATTATTTGTATACATTAATTCTAAGTTATTATTGCAATTTTTATAAATGTAATTCTTAATGTTTAGTATAGTAGGTCCACATCAGCCTTTTGGCTGCCTTTAACACAACCTACTCATCAAATAAAGTATGTATGTATGTATGTATGTATGTATGTATGTATGCATGCATGCATGCATGCATGCATGCATGCATGCATGCATGCATGTATGTATGTATGTATGTATGTATGTAATTTGGCTTTATCATTCGCAATATTTTTCGTCCGTTCGGAGCGATACCTTGTACACTTTTTCTACCTTGCGATAAAAACAGAATTTAACCCCTGAAGTTTGCCTTCGCTCTTACATGAAGAGAACAGTTATGAAGGTAATATCAAAACCTTAAATTAAACACCAGTTCGTTCTGACATTGCACCCCTTTGTTGGCAGTCGTGTACGAGTTTCATTCCACATGTTGCGGAAGGCTTATATAGGGCAAGGCCGATAGACGTCGGTTAGTAGTATGTGACAGATGACTAGGTCAATTTATTCAGCAGTCTAGAATTAATGAGCAACGAATCTAGAACCCGTTTAGTGAGATACAGGAGGTTTGCTGGGGTTTAATGAGATGCAAGCCGTGTAGGTATATGCAGAAATTTAATAGGGCGAATAATTAAATAGTCATGCCATGTGCCTTGTAGGTGTTAGCGATTCAAAATGGCCGGTTTGTAAAAGAAATATCAACAAACTTTTTCAAGTGAATAAATAACAAAATTTATTACGTATAGGCAAAGTTTAAAACAAAAACTTATAATATTATAAATGAGCGTAAATGTTCAAAGATGTCAGTTTCCTAAAACGCCAAATTGTCTTTGTAGCTTGCATCTTGGAATGTATTTGTTGAGCATATCCACATGTGGTGGAGATGATCCTTCAGAAACATCCACAGGTAGCTGGTCAGCCCATTGGAAGAATCTACACATTTCTTTTCTCCTACAGGTAAAGTAGGGCCGGAATGGTTTCTTCTGAGATCTTGAGACTTTTAATGTCGCAACGTCCATATGTCTGCAATAAGGCAACTTACTGTCCACCTTCATGTACTTTGTATTCAGGTACAACACGATTGAAAAGACACTCTTGTAAGAATGTATACTATCTTCGCGGCAGAAGAAGGGACATAACTTTCACTCCACATATCGAATGTAAGGTATACCTGAAGCGGGTCTGATGACTTCAAGGTCTTTCAGGCAAAGTCCACACTTTGAGTAACTCATCTTGAAACTAACGTGAGAGTGCAATCGCAGCAACGTTATACAGTTTTTACATGTCAATCTTGTTAATGATCATGTCAAACCGGATCTTTATCGGTGAATTTCGTTAACTCCGTTAACGATCAAATCTAACCAGTACCAACAGGTTTGACAGAACTGGTTAGGTTGCATAATGATTTCGAGAATTTTTTCTTGTTCATCTTCAATAGTAATTTCATCGATCCAGTCTTGATCCTCAGGGGCAATGAAATCCAAGATATCTAACAGATCGTGCCAGAGCCAGTATGCCATTGGTCGATATTCATTCTGAGTAACCAGCAAATCATTTAAGAATGTTGTCAACTTTTGATTGTCTTGGAGGGCAGTATGTTCTTTTCTTTGAATTTCATTATATAACAAGAAGGCCAGACAACTCCAGTAGGTCCACTTTACCGTGTCATCACAGTTGTTGCAATGGTCGTCCAGGATGTTTGGAACCATCATGTAGAGTATATGATGATGAATGAATACACACTCGGGGTTTTCTTGTTGTATATATTCCTCGAAGTAGAAACCGGTTTTTCTAGTTTAGTAAGGTTCCCATTGTTTATTGCTTCGAAGTCTTGTCACCAAGGGTGTTCTTGGCTTGTAACGACGTTTTCCAGTTTTACGCTTGGAATCTGGGGCCGTTTCCTCATTATTGCATGCGCTGAGTCCTCAGGCAAAACGGGAGAAGGTGTTTCAATTCTGAGGGGAATTTTAGACTGTTTGGTTGTTACAGGCGTTGCAGGTAATTTTCTCGGTGTACCTCTTTGTAGACTTAACGTCAGATGTCGACGAAAGATTATTAAGGTCGGGAGTTCTCTCTGTGGGAGGCGCTGGCTCTGACCTGGGTAATACCACAGTTGGTTTTACGGTTACTTCACTTTTCATTTGTTTTGTTAATCCTTGGTACCTTTGCAGAAGTTGATCCTGCAATAAGACTTTTTGATCTTCTGGGAAAGAGGAGTCCATGATTTGCTTCATATCTTGATCTAAACGTGTCAAAGTCGTGAGTTGAGCGGGAGCCGTCAAGCGATGTTCTGTTTCGATACTTTGCATTAAATGTTCAGGTATCATCACCATCTTTTGTGCGTGCTTCATTTGAGAATCTTTCCTAATAAATCGATGGCAAGGGGAGCGATTAAAAAGGCGAGAGCCGGTAAAAATCCTCCCTTTTGATTGAGCACTTGCTTTTTCTTCTTGAGACTTGGTTTCTTGCGTGTTAGATAGAGGAGCTTTGACTTGTGTGGCTTCAACCGTTTAAATGATGGAGTAGGTATCAACATGTTCCCTTTAATTAAGAAGATTTAAAGCGATCTCGCTGATGGCTTCCATTTGTCCCTTGTTAGCATGCGCTATCATGTCTTTTCGCTGTTTTCCAGTACTTTTAAAACAGGTGCAAAGGAAAGGTAAATGCTGATTGACTTTTGAATGCTTGGGAACTTTTTTTTTAATTGAGATACACACATTACTTTCAATACTAACATTACTGACAATACTAACCTTAGTTAATTGGGACTTACACTACTAACAATATTCATGCAGTTATTTACATTACTTACAATACTTGTTACTGACGCCACTTACAATACTAACGCTTATATTACTTGCATTACTTACTTGCATTACACCTACTTACTCTACTAACAATACTAATACTTACAGTACTTACAATATTTACAAAATAATTAGATCACTTACCCGACTTACAAATCTTGCACAGCGAAAATCAAACTTACTTATAATAAATCAAATGAGAGAGAGAGAGAGAGAGAAAAAAATAAAAAGTAATAAACGGCCAGCTTACTCCATAGATAGGTCACTATGTCGGTAATATCACTGATAAGGTCACGTGGTTTGAGTTTTGCAAATTTTTGCGCTCTTAACTCCTTAAAGGTGGCCAAAAAGAGGTTTCCATTTTTCAGGCTGGAGGTTGAGTCCGTTTGTTTCGATTTCACAAGTTTTTTTCAAAAGGCGCAAATATTGTGAAAGGTTGGGAATTTCATCTCTCAACTTACACTTCCAAATATAGTATCTGCTCATGAGACAGGAGAAATTTATTTGTAGTTTTGCATTTGAACTGTCTGGTTTCAGCCCCAAAGCAGTAGTCATGGCAAGATGATTACCCTTCTGAATTAAAGAGGATGATTGTAGCCATTGAAAAAAGTTCCCCAGAAATAAGAGGTTACCTTGCATTGCCAGAAAAGGTGGAGCAAAGTGTCTGTTTCTTCCTTACAAAAGGTGCAAAGATCATTATCTTTAATTGCAATCTTATACAAAAAGGAATTTGTGGGCAGACGTCTATGGAGAAATTTAAATTGGAAAATAATAATTTTGGTACTTTTTGTGCATGTTCTCGTAAGCTGAAATGGGATTATTGTAAAGTTAAAGACAATAAGGGAGAGATTCAAGGAAAATATCGACAGTCTGGAAACTGTTGAGGTTGAATCTTTCACTAAAGCTTTCCAAAAAACGAAGAAACCCATCAATTTAACGTATAGAAATCTCGTTGCAACAAAGAGTGAAAAACCGAGAGCTTCCCAAACAAAATGGTACAGAGATTGCGACCTCAATGAGGAAGAAATAGATTGCTTGGGAATTTTTAGACGCCTTTTTGATACCCCAGAACGTGATACCCCAGAACGTAAGACCATATTTCCACCCCGTTGATTTTTCTTGGACGTTTCGTTGTACGGTGTGATTTGTGTGAAGTCATGATGTTAAGTGAAATCAACTGGTAGTGGTTTATCAGTTTTATGGGTTTTCTTGTCCACGTAAATCACAGAATGAGAATGTAATCCGGACAATATATTGGTCCGTAGTCGTTGAATGTTTGGTGTACGAGGATGTTAATCCATAACGAGGTACTTAAGGGGTTTTGACGTAGCATCTTGAAAGCTTTCCCATACGTAAGGAACTCTTCCTGCAAATGCTTGCTGTGCCAATGTCCGAAATCCTAGGGTATCGCGTGGGTTGTTAAATGTGATGACGTAATGCGCATTCAAAGAGATACTTCGAGAAAACTTTCCAGGTGGAAAGAGGTTTTGGGTCAAATAGATGCAAGTCACATCGGAGTGGTGTGACACTTTTGTGGACAGATCAAGGATACGCTCGTCATCGCTACAGTTCCGCATTAAGTCATCGACTATTAGTATTCCTGGACGACAATTGGGAGGAAATAGACTGGGAATATCTTCAGAAATACCCGCTACAAATGTCACCCGTAATGCCATATTCTTAAATTATTCTTGCCACTGTCCGTAGGGGTCGTTCAAATAAAGAATGTGCTTGTTGAAGTAACTGTCTTGTAAACGTTGTCTTTCCACGCTGACTTGGGCCAGCTATTATAATACTGCTTGGGCATTTGAATTGACTCATGTTGTCGCAACAGAGTGCAGACTGGTTATGAAAGTTTTTAGAGGCAAACACTCTTTAAATACCTATCAATGACGCACACACATTTTTAACTCTAATGTTACTTTATTGATTGCTAACGCCAACATTGAAATGATTAACAAACTTGCTCTTCTCTTTGAAAACGAGTGCTAACACTGGTAATAGACTGAACATAACTGTGTATAAATTGTGCGATTTGTGCATCGTTCCACTGTGAGTCATGTCGCTTAAACTTAGCTTGAATAGTGTTCAGATCTACATTTCGTGCTCGATGAAGCAAGTAAAATAAACAATAGTCTCCGCATAAATCTGACGTTAGACCTTGTAGTGGTTTGTCGTTGAAGTACGTAGATTCTCGAAGTACGTATTCATCCATGTCATAAGCCTCAGGAGGAAATCCGTAGCTATCAAAGAATTCACTTTCGTCTGGCGGGACAAAATACATTGCAATCCAGTGCGTTCCGGGTTGATCGTGTGGGTCCGTATTTGCAATCAGAGCTGAAGGATACTCGTTTATGACTGGCAACTTGTCACTTGGAAATACACCTCTCATGACGTATGCTAGGATAGGATCATGTAATGAAACTTGCCATAATTCTTGAGTCGTATGCATCTTCAAGCGCCTTGAGACAAATGGTACACCACTCTCCTGTTACGGTCAGTCTCCAAATGATTTTGGAACTCCGCGTAAACAGTTAAATTGAGAACTGTTGGCGTAGGGTTGGCAAATTTGAGATACAAGTTGACGTTGCCACTACGATGAGGAAACAAGTGGTCCGGATGACCACTGCCTGCTGGTGTCGTGTCCAGTCGAATCAGCCCGTATCCTCGTTCCCAGTCTTCCCTATCAATGTCTATACCGTGACCACAGTTCATATCGCCACTACCTGAGAAGAGAGTGTTGAATCCATCAATTTTCTTACCCCCGGCCAAGTCGATGACCGAGTAAGGGATTTCTTCACCATTGACGGTCACTCGTACAGCATTTAGATCAAACAGCTGGGAGTTGAAAGGATTTCTTGCCAGGCTGCCATTGTAAGCATCGTTTCGCACCATTCCAAATATGATGCGTTGAGGAATAAGACCATTGAATAGATCCGTCTCTGTATGATTCAGGACGCCACTAGGGATGATCCTGGCGTGGGTAGGGGTCCTTGTTAGGGTGTAAATTGCAGGCAGCACTTTTTGTCCCGCGCGACCTTGCATAATACTAACATGCTCCAGTTTTGTGCTGTCTGCCACTCGTACCGTGCGGACTCTGAGAGTGCCTGACATTATTTTTAACTTGCAATCGTTGGCTTCTTCTCCAGACATCAAAACAAACTCGTTACTGTTTAGATAAACCTTGATCTTGATTTCTATGTTGTCCAACAGCAGCTTATTAGTGTTAAACAAATCGCAGAAGGGTACACCAACCAATCCTACTTCAGCACTTCCGTCAGTAAAGGAACCTCTCTTCATGAGTCCCCAGTTATTTTCTGAAGTATTTTCCGCTTCATCCATGTGTCATGCAGTGTCTTTGTGGTACAGTGCTTTGGTCAAATAAGATGTCTTGGCCTGTTCAGTAAAATTAAGGAAGGTCTTGAAGTATGCATTGTAGGCTTGCGTGTTGGATTGCTCCGTGACGAGAGTTTCATTCAACTTGATGGTGAACTGCTTGATGAGAGAATGAAGGGCATTGTTAATTAATGTATACTTCTTTCCAGGTGCGATGTTCCCTCCATTATTTTTGGTGATCTTTGTCACTAGTCTCAATTCTGTTGATGTTGGTGTAATCGGATAGAGGCTTGATGACAAATTCAATAGGGTTGGTTCCGCTTTGAACAGGTTCATAATCAACCCATTTACTTTTCACAATAGAAACATC
>JAHPZR010028796.1:0-11253 GCA_019787425.1 Platygyra sinensis
ACTGCGAAATTCCCGCCGCAGCGCAACCAGCTGGCGTGATTCACGTAAACCACGACAATCAGTATGTTGGTAATAGATTTTCCAACAAAGGTCCTATTTACGCGAACCTTGGCCTTCCACATGGAAGGACCACGTTTAATGGGAACCACGCCGTTCAAAATGAGTACGAATTTGCGATCTATAGTAATGATACAATTGATGTTTAGCGTTAAAGCAATGGCACCTGAATTTCCGCAATCGGACAAGTCAATAACATTCTAGAGAATTTTTATGTGTTAGCGTTCTCGCAAAATCCTGCCAGGCCAGATTGGTATTGAGGAATTTGCTGCCAAAAACGTTTAAATTTGCTACCAAAAACACTTAATTTCACGACGTGCAAATTCATTAGGGAGACCCCAAGGGCTAAAGTACAACAAGCAACGTACGTTCAGCTATTGATATATTACTAAGGCCTGGATAGAAGGCTACAATATCCAGGTGTTATCGTATAAAGATTGCCCCCTCCCAAACCAGAGAATAACTATCAACAGAATATTTTATCAATAAAATGTTAAAAATACTAAAAACTAGAGGAATTATTTTTGAAAATAGGTTGTTCTATGCCCTATTTAGCTGACCCAGGGGAATTGTTCTTTTTACTTTTGTATTCTACTTCCGTTTTTAGCTTACATCAGCTCAAACTATGCAGAACAGAAGAGCAGGCATTGACAGGGAGGGGTGGGTAAGGAAAAATCGTTCCTTCGGTTAACTTTTAATGCTAGGTTAGCACACCGAGATTCACAAAATACCCAAGTTTGATGTTAATCAGGCTAATTTTGACTGAGATACAGATTTCCGGATTTGGCAGCATTTCCATACATTTCTTTGTAATTTTTTTTCGTTTCGTTTCTGACTATGGGGATCAATAGTTGCTAATCCCATAATTTACACACTCGTACCTAGTCCCTCACTGTATGAAATCAGGCAATTCAATCGTCTTTCTGCATGGATGAGCACACGTATGTTGCATTCAGTCATACGTCTTTTCAGACGGGAAGAAACATGCCTTCGATCCGTAGTCAATCTTCTTTCTAGATATAAAGATGTGTAAACCGCGCTCAGTCAATTGCCTCTCTAGACTTTGGGTGCATCAAATCGTCGTGATGCATACTGTTTTTCTAAATGGACGAGAGTTCACCTCATGTACAGACAATGCATGCCTGTCACGATTACAGCAAATACGCCATCTTTCTAGAAGGACGGATGCCAACCTCGGGTATACATCATCTTCCTTATAGATAGGCATGCATGCCCCCGTCGAGGAGGTCAACCGTCCTCAAAGGGCGAATGCCTATACCTATAGGTACTAGACATTATCTCAGTTCAACGATGGGTGAATGGCCTTTTATTTTAAGCCCCATTAGCTCATAGCTTCTGACGCTTAACTACAGTTTGACCCCATTTCAAATCTGTAGCATGAAGTGTCTAGGCTTACTGCTACTCCACTCCTCTAGGCTGTAGATTCTGTCAGTTAACGTTGACTCCAACAATTCCCTGGTACGCGGATGTACTGTGAGAGTAGAGTGTCTTACCCAAGAACACACTGACTACAATGAACCCGGCCACGGAACCCGATCCCGGACCATTCGATTCAGAGCACCAGCACATGCACTAAGAGTTATGCCATTGCGTCTTCCTGTTACGTTATCTTTCAAGACAAGCAAAAGCTAAATTCTGTAAGCTACCATTTCTGATCATTTTAGTCCGATGTAGACAACAATTTAAACCTTATCTTGAGATTAGAGAGGTTTTAAATCAAGTCAAGAAAGAAAATATTATACGGAATTTCAATCATTCATTTTACCTCCTCACACTGCGACGAAATTTTTTCGAATTCATTGTTTTTGCATTTTCTGAATCTTTAAGTAGTACTTACTCACCTGTCCAAGCCGTTTTGTCCAACAAGCGCGGGAAGAAGTTTTTTTTCACGGTTTTTCCCGAGAATTTTTCATCCGCCATTGTTAAATCATGTTCCTGCAACCCCATAAGTCCTTGCTGCTTTGTGACGTCATACTCCTATCCAACTAGGCTCACATGGCGAATTTTGTTATAACATCTCTATGTAGTACGCAGTTAACTGGTTTTGCAACGTGAATCTAGCGCTCTATTCGAATCGAATCATGCCCGATCGCTGTGTAAAACACGGATGCAGCAATAGGCAGATATGAATGAAGGTATTTCTGCTCATTTTAGTCTTACAATAAACAGTGAGCTAGATAAGTGGTTGATACTCGTGCACACTCACCGCGCGAACTTCAACTCAAGCGGAAAGTTTGTGGCGGGTGTCAGTCCACTTTCGCGGAGGAATGTTTTTCAAGAGCATTTCAAATGGAAGGCTGTCGTCGTCGGCCTATTCCTGGCTCAATTCCCACAATATGGAAGATCGAGCCAGGGAAACAAACGACAACACCCCAAGGTAAGCCTTGTTTAATTTTATCTAAGCTTCAGTATTGTGTCAGCCATGAAGTTTTCTTTTTCGTAGAAGTATCCTATATGTTAAGTCCCAGACATCTCTGCGATTTGCAAAATATCTTCAAGCAACTCATCAAGCCTAGTATTGTTCATATCGCCGCGCTATTGTATTTTAGTTTTTTTATCCCTTCTGTTCATTCCAGTAATGTGGCACATTAGTAAGTCACCAGAAGTTTCATCCCCAGAAGCTGGCCACTCGGTAATCATTAATAGGTTTTTAGATGTGGTAATTGCTGTTCTTTTCGCTGGATAGAGACAATGTTGTGAACGAAACTCGTTTTCGTTAGAGCTGTGTAGATTTCCGTTGACCTAAAATAGGCTCAAATGTCCCGCAGTTTTGTACCCATATCGAAATCTGTTTGAATAAAATGGCAGTTTAAACTCAGTTTCCTAAGCGTGGTATACTAAATCAGTTTCCTGGTCCTCACCTTGTGCACCTTGATAATTATGCTGGACACACGCGTATTTTTACAGGTAGTGTAAATTGTTGGGATTTTTAATTTAGGGGGGCTGGGTTAAGCCATCTTGTCATGTAACAAGAATGACAAGGGAGGGTAGGGGTGTCTAGCTTGAAAAAATCCAGTTTTAATCAAAACTATACACCAAATTGCAACATTCAAGAAATGAGGGGTGGCAGTATCTAAAATAATCCCTCGCTGTATTACCTATAAAGCTTTAAAAATTCCATGACTTGCCAGGCCTGGAAAAAGGAGATCTATTATTCCATGACTTCTCAGACATGTTTTTCATTACCCATGCAAACCCTGATCAGTGTTGCTTAATTCCTATTTCTCTTTTTGTCTCTCTAAATTCATCCAGGCCTTGTTGATATTGCAATTAGATGTATTTTTAAACAGGAGGACTAAACAGAAAACAGAGAATACTGTGACATTCTCTCATTTTATCAAAATGAGTTGGATATTTTAGAATACAATCAATCACACAGTTTATGTTAACATTATTGAGTTGCTGAGGTGTACTGTGGAGACCCTGAGTACATGCAGTACACTCCCCAAGGAATATATTTAATTTCTGGTGCTTTAGCCAGTTGGAAGTTCTGATAGGATTTGTTCATTACTACTCTATAAAAGCCAATTTCATTGCTGATCTTTAAGGAAGAATATTACTACAGCTGTAGGCAAGCACTCATATTCTGCACCATATATTTTTGGCTGTTTAGGGTCTAAAATTTACTTTTTATGACTTTGGTTACAGCTTTCAACTTAATGAAACCTTTCCATCACAAGCTAGTGATGTAAAGTCACCAACAGTTTTCCTCTTTATGGTAATGGAAGATGAAAAGTCTGCTATTGGCGAAAGGGGTCTGAATTTTCTGTCAGTGTAATTGCTTCGGAAAAAAAATCAAACTTAACATTAAATTGGGAATGAGATAAATATATGGCAGTGGCATAGTCCTGAACATAGTTATTCCCCCACTGGTGACCAGCATTAAAATTCTGATCAGTATGAACTTTTTAGCAGCACTGGTAGCTAGGAAGGGGTGATTTCAGGCTCTGCTGTTGCCCCTCTCAAATTCCAATTTTTGGGGTTTCCAACTGTCTCAGGTGTCTGTGGTGTTGCCTTCAGCAAACAATGTGGTCAATGTGGTAAACTCTTTTTTTTTCTTTCGTTTTAAGCCCTATTGCTGCAGTAGCCAAAACCCAATCACTCAGACACACTTTCAAAACCTGCATGCGAAAGTAACATACTAGTCATCTTTTTCAACTTCTGCCATTCTTTCATGACATCTATTAACCTCTATGCAACAGCTATATTCTTCATGCTAGACAACGAACTTCAGCGAACAATTATACACTTGCACCTACAATGTATAAACACGACCTTACATGTATGGGTAAATTCAAAATAACATTACAGTTGACACCAAAAATATTTATAAATAAACTTGAAATACCTAAAAATACCACTTCAATCTTTTTTTTCTTTTTGGTAATTGACCAAATTACAGAAACGTCTACGAAGAGACATTTTGAAAAATGGTGACACAAATCGAGTCCAACATAACTTCCTTCGAAACAAACTGCCTGAAATTTTAGCTCTTTTTACAAAAAATAGATGCATTGATAAAAGCAGAAAGAATCGAAACGAAGAAACCAAATAAAATACTAGTCTGGCAGATCTGTCGTCAGCAAATCGACTTAGAAGCATGTCCTCAGACTCTTCTTCTTCCGGGTAGGTACATTTCGCTGACCCCCAGTCCATGGACTACCCCATATGGACTATCAAATGGACTACCCTAATTGACTCTCAAATGGACTACCTAGATGGACTACCCATATGGACTACCTAATAAACTACCCTAGAAAAAGGAAAGAAAGAAATATTACCCCTTCGTTATTCGTTTTGATTGAATTCATTGATCCATCTTGTTGTTTCCATTTTGTGTTTATTACCGCTGCTCAGATGGTTGCAGGCGCAATCCTTCGTCATGATGGCTGGCACGCGGGATTCATAATAAATTCAATTAGTAAATTCTCAGTCCCGACTATTGCATTTCTAGCTTTTTGATTGGCTAAAAAACTCCGACTATGAGCCAATAGTCGGAGTTTGACGTCATATGGAAAATAGTGCGCCAAGTTTAAAATTTTTCGCTTTTTAAAATTGTGGAAATAAAAATCGGCACAGAACCCGGTTTGAGAATTTACTAAACAATTATTCCATTCGCCCTAGTTGGATATGCGGGCTCATGGAATAATTGGAATAATTGTTATTTATTTTGAGTTGGGGTAGGAGCTGGGGTGGTTTATATCCTGCAGTATATACGCCTGCAGATTATCTGAGCAGCGTTAATAGACATGAAAACAAGATGGCGGATCGGTGAATTCAATCAAAACGAATAACGAAGGGGTAATATTTCTTTCTTTCCTTTTTCTAGGGTAGTTTATTAGGAAGTCCATATGGGTAGTCCATCTAGGTAGTCCATTTGAGAGTCCATTAGGGTAGTCCATTTGGTAGTCCATTTGGTAGTCCATTTGGTAGTCCATATGGGGCCCGGGGGGGGGGGGGGGGTACTTAACAAAGTTTAATTCGGGGAGGCTCCGCCCCGAGGTCTAACCCCTTATCCTTTCATATACCATTTTGGCGGAAAAGGTACCCCTTTTATATACCTTTTATTGAAAATAGGTACCCCTTTCACATACCTACTTTAGAAAGTCTTGTTCTCATTTTCAAGTAGTGCTTAATAAATAAATTGATACAGCCATAAGCGGCGTCTATTCGAAATATTATAATTAAAGGCCCTTGTAAATACCCCAATGAACGATTTCCCTACCCTTTTATATACCTAAATTTGTGAAATTCCTACCCTTTCATATACCTGAAACCTGAAAAAGGTACCCCTTTCGGGCAGAGCTTCCCCGTATAGGCCATTATAGGGAGTACCCCCGCCCCCCCCCCCCCCCCTCGGGATATGGGGCAGTCCATGGACTGGGGTCAGCGAAATGTACCTACCCTCTTCTTCCTCTACTACGCACAGCTATTTGTTCAGCGTACTGGTAACTTCTTCTTCGATGGTAATTGGCTCGGCACAATCATCGTATGATTCGAAATCTTCCGACTTGCCGAGCAGAAGCTAGCCTCTGAAGACTCAGAGCAACCTTCACTACTCCTTTCAGACAAACTTTACCCAAAATGAACTTCTAAATCTACAGAGATTTCGCTAATGCTAAGATAAAAAACCCGACTGACATTAATAGCTTATAGGCGATCACAGGTAAATCAATCGCATGTTAGGAATATGACGTCACAAGTAGAGATGCAGCTGCGAAAATAGCGGGCTCAACTGGAACCAATTTCGAGTAATGGCGGACGAAAAGTTTCACTTTTCGAGAGGCGAAATTTTAATGAATTTAATTTTTTTCCTTTTGGACGAAAGGACATCGTACATGATGGTTAGTTATTCTGTTTAAAAAAAGTGGGAAAAAGAAATGTGAAATTTCGTCGCAGTGGCACTTTCAGTATCTTCTTCAATGTTTTGGTTCTCTTGGCAACTACAGTAATTTCTTTCGCAATTAACAGATATCACTTTGACTCGTACAGTTCAATTTTTTTTTGTAGTGGTGGGCATAAGTCAGTTCTTTCACAGGCTCTGATGATTAACGTAAAAACAAATATAACGAGTTCGCAAATAAATTTAATTCTTATTTTGGCCTGCTCGCACTTAATTGGTTTATAGGTATGTTACGATTCTATCTTTTTGATCACCGGTGCATGCATAACTCTATAGTTCTTTTAAAAGCTTTTAATTAATGCTTCATTGCACTGTAGCACTACACTGCTGTTAGCTTTGAAGGCATTAACTAGTTAAGGCTGAGTCAACGCTGCCACTCTGATTACGTAAATCCACAAAGTTGATCAGTGCCACAAACAATAACAGTCAATTGCTTTATTCATGAATCAGTTCTTTAATTAGAACGCTTCAGCAATCGAATGTAAACAACTCTGCGCTTTTAGTAAAGGACAGAGCAGCCACTGGCGGTAATTGTTTGTTGCCGAGAGAACATTAACGCTTTTCAAGCTCTTTTTAGTTTGCGGTGGTTCACGGAAGTAAGAAAGGTGGAAGGTAACTAGGCAAATGGGAACTCCGCCCGAGATTTCTTGGCCGCTGAATCATTGACCCAACGCTGGGAAGCAGAAGCAGTTTAGTAAGTAGTTATTCGTGTTATGTACTCGATATAAACAGGCGACCTGCCGTGTTTTTTGTTATGGGTCGTTTTATATTAGAATGTCCAGTGCTCTTCACAACTGCTTACTTGATTCAGGGAACATAAAACTGCGGTTAAACATTTCAGTTTTTGCTGCCTGCCTTCCACGATTTAAGCTGTTGAAACTGTACTGATGTAACGATTTAAGGCCATGCAAATTACGCTGTTTGTTGTTGTTGGTTAACTAATTAATATATGTCCTTCAAGGGAATCAGGGCAAATCAGTTTGGTTTATGATGTGGCTGCGTGGTTAGCTAGTCTTTTTCGACAATGCACAATTAATTCGTGTTATTGGTCAAAGCTACTCCATCGTCGATATAATCGCGCTACGTATAACGTGCTTTCTTGTTTCAATTTCAGAGCCTCTAATTTCATGGATCTGACGTATATCGCTTTAGCTGTGTCAGTGGTGGGTTGCGCTTGTCAAGTCATCCTTTGCTTTACAGTTATTTATCTTCTTGTGAACCTTAGGCGAGTTCAAAAGAAAGTCCAACGTCTTTCTCTGAAGGAGAACAAGTCTTGTAACCATAACAGCAACGAATCTTTGCACTTGAGAGAATTACATCTTCTGCCTCTCCGGGCGCAGCATGCACCCGGAGAGTCGATCACCGTGTTGCATCGCAATCCGCATCCTTCTTTACCAGCACAGTTTGGAACCACAGGGGGAAGCTTAAGACAAGATAACACAGGTGGAGGTACTAGCAGAGAGAGCAGGATCTTGGAGGAAAACAACGAAGGATTTGATTCTTAGTTCAATTCCTCCTTTTGCTCCCAAAACAAAAATTTATGTTATCATTTTACAACTCCTAACACAGAAAAAAAAATGAAATGGTGTTTAGCCGCGAAGGAAGGTTATTGAAAATTGTAAACGATACAAACAATAGCTGGAAAACGCAATAAAACTAGGACTCACATTTACTGATACAACTATTATAATTACATACAATCTAAAGTGAGGGAGGGTGGGTGGAGGAAAAGGTAGAAGACAATCGACACGAACGAATCGGCTCGGTACAGCTATTGAACTATTAAACAGGAGGACAATGAATTACACGTTAGAATGCGATCAATTTATCGATATACGACACCGGCTGAACCTGCGACTTTAAATAAGCCAGAACAACTATCCAGGGGCAATTAAATATTTTAAATGAAACTAAAATACTCAAATGAATAAACAGATATTCACTGTGTCAAATTCTCACAGGGTGCCTCTATGTTAAGACGTCTGAACGGATGAATGAATTAAAATCGTCGTGTTTATGAGCTACCAGTCCTTAGACTAAACAGAAAAAACATGGGCTGCTCTGACAACTGTAAGGGTCCACTGCTTAAGAAAGACTAACTACCCTTGCAAGCATAACTGGCACATGTAAGATTGTTCACACGTGCCATGACGTTACAAACAGAAGGTGGCTAGTGCTGCTTTCAGTGTCAATTGCAAGCTGGCTAAACCAATGGTCTATGGACTTGAGGAATTTTTTTTCATGCCTACCCCCGCAAGGAATACCCTGTATATAGGGGAACTGTGCAATTACACCTATTAGTAACTCATGAAAATGAATGATTTGAAAGCGTAGACTAATTTATAGAAGGTATTTTCTCGGACTAAACAACGGGCAAAAACCCCCCTGAATGTCATTAATATAATTAGATAATATTTCAATTTCCAAAAGCCTCATTTGCACTGCGAAATGTTAATTTCTTGGATTACAATCCTATAATTAATTCTACTAAAGTTTTACAAGTCTTACAATAGAGCTCTTAGGTTATTACAGGAAGCTTGGGAATAATGCCGGGATTATTCCGTGTCCGTTTGCTTTTTTTTTTCTTTTTTACTGGGTCCACTAAAACACAACATATGTGAATGAAGTTCTAGTAATATATCAACCCATGGTACTGAGAATCGGATGAGCCATTAAGGGAAACTTTCTTTCCTCCACTGAATTCGGTTTCAATTAATGACATCATTTCGCAATTTCGTCTAGTTTCACTTTCAAGAGCATCATTCATCAATATTCTTGGATCACTACACTTAACCATATTCAGAGTCACGTCTCGTCAGTTTAAATATTTATGAACGAGCTCATTACTAACAAGGAAGAATTCGAAGCTTTCTCAGGATCATATCACGTGAATCTATAAGAAAGATAGAAGCACTCTCGTTCAAAGAGGCCTAAACCTTTTTCCATGACTGTGGTGTTATGATTTACAAAGATAAGGGTATGTTGTAAAAATTGTTATTAACTGATGTTGTTATCTTCCTGGTTTGTGTTGCTTTGAGTACATCCTGTTTACCACATATGCAAACTTGACTTCTCCAGCTTGCAGAGACATATCCCGTATTGCTTCGCTTAGTCATTTTTTCCAATATTTATTTCCTTGTAAAACTAAAGAAATCGTTCCACAAGTCCCTGCATGTGGCCACAATGGTTCAGGTAACTACAGTTGTGATAAAACAAAAATTAAATATGCAAACGTATATTATACGGCCGAGATGTTTTTACAAATTTTATGGATTAAAAACCCAAACGTCACAAATTTTCTAAAACCGGCTAAATTATCCGTTCTTTGTCTCAGCCGGTCACAGTATGGCATGTCAGGTGTAACACACACCGATATCCAACACGCTGTTTTAGAAGTCTTTGACAGCTGTTATTGCTGACAATTCATTTTGAACACAAACATACTCAAATGCGAAAACAAGCTTATTAAGCTTTTGGTTTCAGATCCGTTTCAGCAAAGGTCAAAATGGGGATAAACCCCTCTTGTCAGTTTCGCTCCAATGGATCAAAATACCTTAAGTTTGTCCTGGCGTGTTTTGTCAGAACGTCAGTGTGGTCGTCACTCATAGAATGTTCAGAAAGGGTGCAAGTTACAATGCGCTGAGTGAAAGTGCTTAGATCGACCAGTTTTAGAATTTTTATTGAAGTATTTGCTGCGGCAACAGAGTGCTATTTCAGGCCTTCCGGTTATTATATGAAAGGCTTACTGTAAGGATAACAGTCTCCCATTACGTCTATGAAGAATTTGCAATATTTTATCGTGTTTTGGAGGAAAAACCTAGAAAAAATAAATATTTTGACAGACGAAAACAACAACTTGTGCAAGAATATAATGTAGATTTAGTAGTGTTCTTCCTGCACAGCGAGAAAAGACTCAATATTTCGAATGACTTCCTTATGAATCCAATTGAATTGCAAAGATGCTCGCTCTTGCGTAACTGATAGAATGAAAAGTTCGTGTCAAAGGGTTATTCCCGTCACAATCTTTGAATTTTGCGACAACAAAGGAGGCAAGATCTCAAAAGAGCTGCGGCTTTTGAAAAATTCAGCGCTCAAAAACAGGGAGAAGGTCTAATAAGTGACTTGCTGAGTTCAGAAATATCACTGTCTTCTGCATAACTGTCCAACTAACGAACACTCGTCGCGGCCTCGGGAATCGGCCGACAGCCGACTCGGCACAAATCGCTTCCAAGCTTCAGACAGTTCAGGCGACATTCACCTCTTCAAGCCAGGCAAGCCAGGCAAGCCAGGCAAGCCAGGCTTTCACCAGCCGTAGCTAAACTTCTCGGGAGCTCTTAAAACTACCTGTCTAAAGCGTCTTCGAGTTTACTCATCACACGAACGCTACGCAGGTAAACACTGAGGCCCCGTTACTTTGAGAGGTCCACAGTACACGGAATCGCTGATCCTGATCGATTGCACAAGGTACTAAACAAATTTTAATACTTAAAACAGGAGTTCCGTGCATTATGCTTCTTATTTCCTTCTATACATTTTATCTACCAGACCAGACTGGCATGTCAAATTACCCAGATATATTGCCTTATTTCCTCAAGGAGCTCGTATCTTACCGAAGCTATTTCCGCACGGCACGGTCTGATATTATTGTTCTTTTATTTTTAAGCAACGTATTGCTTTGGTAAAGATTTCACCGCGGGTTATCTTGCATGCTTGCACGTTTCTAGTGAAAATACGTTTATGACAGTCAAAAAAAGGCCTCGGAATTTCTTTTT
>JAHPZR010028802.1:0-12500 GCA_019787425.1 Platygyra sinensis
ATGTGTATTTGACTTGTGATATACCCCAGGAGAGGGGGGTAAGGGGACAGAGGTGGGGGTGGAGATGGGGGTGGCAGATATGAGGAAGAATTTTGTATCAGTGGTTGTTGCTAGGGAGGAGAAGTTGAAATTATATGGGAAGGTTGATCACTGGTGGCAAAAGCAAACAAGCTACATCTGTATGTTGAAATCATGGTGACATTTGACATCAAAGAGTAACCCCATCTTTTGAAGTTTTAAGTAACAAAAAATTAGTAAATCTACTTTAATTTGTTTAGCCACAGGAACTATACACAAAATGTCTTTCTTATTATTGTAGAGATAGAAAATACATTAGTTATAAAATTTATACAAAGCAACATATGGGACCAGAGTGGCACATTTTCTATATCTTCACTAGTGAAGATATTGATGATGCCATTCCTTTTAATTTTTTATGGATCTTGGCACAAACAGTCACAAAATGCTTAAAAAGAAAAAGAAAATTACACAGTAGCTTGAAACTATGAATTTTATTTTCTCATGTTAAAACATTATTTTACTCACTTACTGTGCTCATTCATAAAACATTATAATTTTTATCACTCAAAAATATAATTCATATCTTCACACTGCCATGTAATATCCTCTACACTACAGTGTATATTTTCATGTGTAATCTGTTTGCACCAAAAATACTGTCATGTTACAACTATCGAGAAGACTTTCCAATGCCAATGACCTTTGTAGGAGGCGCGGTGGCCTAATGGTTAGTGTGCTTGACTCCAGAGTGAATGGTCCGTGTTTTGAGCCCTGGCCAGGGACCTTGTGTTGTGTTCTTGGGCAAGTCACAGCGCTCCAAGCTGCGACCATTTTGGTCGCCCTGGGAAGTGGAAAAAAGTTTTGGCGACCAAAATTCTGGTGAAAGTCGGGTGATGACGACCATTTTACAGTTAAAGGTCGCCAAAAGGCGACTTTTTGAAAAAGTGAGCTTGGAGTGCTGAGACACTGTACTCTCACAGTGCCTCTCTCCAACCCGGTGTTTTAATGTGTACACTCAGGCAAATTTGGAGTAACTGCTGAATACCCCTCCATCTGGAGTTATACCCCTGAAAAAGCTGGCTACATGGATACGCAGTTGTCTCCCGCTAACGCTTTAAGAACGAGAAATACGGTCAGTGTAAAACGCAGACTGCAGACTGCAGACTGCAGACCGGGGGTAAAATGCAGACTAAGGGTAAAATGCAGACTGAGGTTTAAATAAAATATTGATAATAAAAATCCACGAGAATCAAATACGGATCAAATGAAGACCTGCGAGCGTTCGTACACGTACCCGTAATATTTTTTTTCAAAAATCGCGAAAACTCAAGCCAAAAGGTGTTTACCAGCCTAAGTCAAACATTATACTATTAACCTGGAGTTCTTGAACTCCCCATTTTGTTGAACCAAGTTTCGCACAAGGACCTGAGCTAATCGTAATTCTATGCATGCATCTTACCTTTGTTTACGTGTCAGCCATTTTGAATTTTGTTTACACGATCAGGTCTGGGACCGACCAACTCTTGCAGCGCATTTCCTTCATCCTGTTTCCATAACGTTCAAACCACCGCGTGCCTTTGTTGCTTCAAATGGCCTTGGAATTGTTCGGACCACAAGGCAAGCAAAACACAACAGCACAACAAGAGGGCAAGCTAAACTTGTAGGTATCGAGCCTAGTTTGTGAAGGCATTCAATCTTTGTACTCGTGACATTTTCCGGGTACGAACACTCTATTTTGGTCCATTTTATCCTTATGACTCGTTTTTCAATTATCAATATTTTATTTAAACCTCAGTCTGCATTTTACCCCTGGTCTGCAGTCTGCAGTCTGCATTTTACCCTTAGTCTGCATTTTTCCCCCGGTCTGCAGTCTGCGTTTTACACTGACCGTGAGAAATACACATATGTCATACTTGTCTGGTGTTGGCTACGCGGCTACGTAGTAGTCAATACCTTCCCTTCCCCTTGGTATATGTTAGTAGGGAAAAAAGTGGCTACGCGGCTACGCAGTTGTGAAGACCACCCCTCCCCTTCAAAATAAGTTAGTAAGGAAAAAAAGTGGCTACGCGGCTACGCAGTGACTGCGTAGCTGTGTAGCTGCACTTTTCGAGATCTCTTTTGGAGTGGAGGGGTATTCAGCAGTTAGGCCGCAAATTTAATGCTGGTGGGTAACCCTGCAATGGACTAGCATCCCATCCAGCGGGGAATAGAAATACTCCTAGTCGTTTCGTGGAGTAACTGCTGAATACCCCTCCATCTGGAGTTATAGCCCTGAAAAAGCTGGCAACATGGATACGCAGTTGTCTCCCGCTAACGCTTTAAGAACTAGTCGTTTCATACTAATGAATTCGGGATAAGCTCGGGCCTTATAAGCCGCTTGGCTCTTATGCAGACTTTGCCCTTTACCTGTTTTTGTGATCTGACTAATGGATTTTTTTTTTTGTAACTGGGGAAATCCATAAGTAATGAACCTAAAACAATTCCTTTTTGTTCAAAAGACTTTAAAGTTACCTGTTTTATCCAAGTGACTCACTGAGGTATTTGTTTTGCCTTTAGTCTGATCACGAGTTGAACAAACGCTCACATGTTCTCCCAGCTGCATCGGTGACTTGAAAACAACGTCGTCATCTTTTGCTGCCGAGAGATCTTCCAAAATTTGTTCTACAGAGGAGGAGAAGGACCTTGGCGAGGTTTTAGACTTGACATTGAAAAGGGATCTAGAAAGACCATCACGAAATTTCGGCTACATTTCAAAGGAAAGAATACACAATCAAACAGCCGCCATTTTGGAAAAGGGTTTGGGTTGGAATCCGCTGACCGCTTGTAGACGTTGAAGCGCATCTCTCCCCACTCCTTCCCGTCCTCTTGGGATAGAGCACTTGGCGGGAGCGGGAAAGATCGATCCCCCGTGAACACTTGATTATGAGGAAAATAAACCTCGGAAAGCTACGGTGCTCCACACAGTCTTCCGCTAATGGCCATTCTCCAAGTAACCCTTCCCTAAAGAGTCAATCACAGGCTACAATTTCGAGTTTCTTTGTTAGAAAACCATGTTCCAAGGATACTGACAACACAGGAGCGAAAGCTTCGAAGGTAGGCTTGTTCACAAGACAGCTGGGGTGTCTACTAACCTAGAGCAGGATTACATACTCTTTCTTTATCTGGAATGTTTGATATTTTGATTTCTACTGTTTCCTGAACAAAAGCAACGTTCTGTTCTGGGTGGGAGAGAGTACATGTAGATTTTAAAATCAGGTGACGGTCAAGGTAAAATGCAAATGTAGACTCTACTCTGGACTGCAGACTGCAGATTGCAGATCAGGTGTAAAATGAAGACTGCAGACTGCAGACCCAGGGTCTGCATGCTGTGGACTGGGGGTAAAATGAAGACCGTATACTGCGGACTAGGGGTAAAACAGAGACTGGATAAAATGCAGATTACGGATCTGGTGTAAAATGCAGACTGCCTCCTGCAGACTGAGGATAAAATACAGACTGAGAGGAAAATATAGCCTACGGATCAGGTGTAAAAAGAAGACTGCAGACTGCATATTGCAGACCGGTGGTGAAATGCAGACTGAGAGTAAAATGCAGGTTGCTGGCCAGGAGTCAAATGAAGACTGCATACAGTGGACTGGGGATAGAATGCAAACTGAGGGTAAATTGCAGACAGCAGACCAAGTGTAAAATGAAGACTGCAGAGTGTAGAGTGCATACTGCAGACCGAGTGTAAAATTCAGTCTGCAGTAACATGGTATATCCTTAAAAAGTCTGCAGTCTGTATTTTACCCTCAGTCTGCATTTTACAACAGGTTTGATGCCTAAAGTCTGCAGTCCACAGTCTGCATTTACAATGACCATTCAAAGGATGGATGTCTTAAAGAAGGGGGAGAGGAGAGGGATGGAGGGGGAGGAGAGGGTATGTAACATTCTGGAGAATCCCCCATTGTAGTTACAGGGTATGGATAGAGTTACATAATATGTAGACCTAACATCTGCCTTCAATTTATTTGGTGCAAAAAGGTTTTAGTGAAATCTTATTACAACACTCGGTGTTCTGTCCAGGGTGATTCTTCTCCCCTCCCCCCAAAAATGTTCTCAAGTCGACTCATCTCTTCATGTGCACATTTGCGAATGAAATATGCACATATGCACGTTTTTCAATGTTAGTTTCAATCCATTTCAAGTCAAATTTTGTCCTTGGATCAATAGTGTATGGAAAGCATATGCCCTTCATAGTCTTTCTCCAGTGTGAACAATCTTTTGCCATCTTCCCAATTTCACCCCAGGTCAAGTGTGTCGATTTAAGTTTTTTTGATTTCTCTGTTGACGTCTTCCAGGTTGGGTAAAGCCTCCCCCATTATAAGATACTGATCTCTAATAACAATTAATTCAGTGGGGTAAAACTTCAATGTAGAGATAATTTTATTGACTGATTAATCTGAATGCCAGAGGTCTTCTCGCTCACCAGCAGCAAGGATCATCAGAGTGAGTAGTGCTGGTCAGTGAGTTTTTTCTCGTGGCTTTGCAGCTTCGCCACTCAATTCTGTCGCTATAACGAGAAAAAACCTCTGGTACGCAGGGTATTGACTGATAGAATTGCATTTATTTTTGTTCACTACATTCAGAGGACTGCCAGCAAGTCATCTCATGATGAGGAGAATGATGAGTGCAATGCACATAATTCTAAGAAGCAAAGACTTCATCTTGATCAGTCCATGCAGGATGGTTGCTTAGGTGATGACCATTTGACATTGATAAACAAGGAGACATTAAGTTCTTCCACAATAGCTAAACTGAGCTGCTTTAAAATAGACTCAAATTTAAAGGATCAGTCATCTAGAGACAATGAGTTGGGATTCGTATCTCAATCTAGAAGTCACAAGGAAAATTTCATAGTGGATAGAGATGTTGATAGCAAAAGTAGCAGGGCTCATAACTCTGTTCTCAATGATGATGATATAGAGGAAATAGAGATAAACAAGAGCGTTTCTCAGGAAAGCTTCAACGTTACAAAATTTGCATGTGTTTCGCGCCCACCTGTGAAATCAATCAGCAAGATTAAAGCTGTCCAGGACAAGAATGGCACAGACAGTTTGAACTCTTTAAACTCCAGGACTAGATCTGCATATACACCACTGGAACTACAGTTTCTTGAAGTGAAGGCGCAATACCCTGATGTCATTTTATTTGTGGAGTGTGGGTATAGGTATAGATTCTTTGGAGAGGATGCTGAGGTAATTTTTCAAACCTTCTCTAATTATATTTTATAAAGTACCCCCTTTTAGCTGTGTAGTTCATGAAAGTATCAATCACTGCCTTCACATGCTGGGTTTTTTGTTAGAACCCTTCCCCACCCCTCTGGAAACCCCAGCTGAGCTTCATACGTTCCCCCAAAATATTGCTGTTGAAGACCCCCCCCCCCCACCCCACCCCACTGCTCGCAATTACCAATGACCTTCCATGAGCTGGCTATAGACATTTCCTGGAAATAGGCAGTGGAGATAATTATAGAGCCTATCTAATTGAATGAGACTTGTTTAATCCAGTAAGGATTGTCAGCAACCTTAACAAAACCTCTGTAACTAATTGCAAGGACACACTGTCACACTGGTTCACTTGTTTGGTACACTCGTTTCACCTGTCCAGGTGGCTAGTTCATCTCGTTTACCTGGTTCACTTGCCAGACTCAATTGGCGATGGGCAAAGAAAGCTGTACTTGTCCAATAGCCTGTTGCGAGTGAACTGTATGGTTGAAGTGATCTCACGAGCAAGTGATTTTTTTGAAAAATTTTCTTTTGACAAAATTTTGGAAGGGGTTCTAGTGAGAATGGCTTTTGGACAAGAACATCATAGTTACAAGTTGTCCAAAGGGTAACATCAAAGATTGGTTTGCTTTGCACCCTGTAACTTTTGACTTCACATATTTAATGTTAGATGAAAACAAATGTTAATGATAATTTCAACACAAAGTTGAGTGGCTGAATGTTGCTTAATAATGATATACAGGGTAGCAATCTTTATTGCTTACAAGCTACATGTAGCTCAAAAAAGCGAATAAATGAAAGTTGATAAACCATTTTTATAATGTTGTCTTTTATAGATTGCTGCTAAGGTACTCAACATTTTTTGTCACATGGATCATAATTTCAACACTGCAAGTATACCTACACACAGATTGCATGTTCACGTCAAAAGGTAATCAATGCCTCTCAGCCCCCAGTTGAAATTTTGATGTATCTATGATGTTTCTCCAATAAATTGTTAGTAAGAGTAATGTGCAAAAATAGCCTTTAGTAGACTACTGTAGCATAATACATCATTGTTGTGGCATCATCATCATCATCATCATTATCAAGTATCATATCCTATCCTATCCTGTCATCATCAATATCATCTCCATTATTGTCATCAATGCGATCATCATCATGGTCATAGTCACCATCGGGATCCCCATCATTTTCATCATTATCATTCTGAATTTAATTATGCTGGTTATGGAAATGTCGGCAGCTTATGAGGTGATGCCAACCCACATTAAAGTATTAAATTATTAACTATTAATTAAATGCTTCACAATATTCTCACTGGTGGAATACATGCCACCCTTTAAACTCAGATTACTTGTGATAACAGACAACACGTGATATATGTCCTGCTCTTCAGGTTGGTTAGTAAAGGTTACAAAGTTGGAGTAGTGAAGCAAACAGAAACAGCAGCACTGAAAGCAGCTGGGGAGAACAAAAGCAAAGTTTTTACAAGAGAGCTGCAAGCACTGTATACAAAGACAACATTAGTAGGGGAAGGTATATTTTTTTGTCATAACCTTATTCATTTGTTTTGTGACCCAATCAAATCTGGGTAAAGCATTCCAGGTTGCAGCGCTCCAAGCTGCGACCATTTTGGTCGCCATGGTGAGTGGAAAAATTACTTGGCAACTAAAATTCCGGCGAAAGTCGCCAATTGGCAACCAACAGATAAAAAGAGAAACTTACTTGAAAAATTATCCATAATAATTATGACGAATTTAATCAATAGAACAAGCGGTGGCATCACCTGTATTTCTCTTTTCCCCTCTGGTCATTCAGAAACTCGACATGAACGGGTAAACTTGAAGTAGCAAAGTGAAGTGTGGAGAACATGCCATCCGCCGTGTTAGCCCTTCGTGTTATAGGTCATAAAGTGTCCTCCCCTTCAGGTTTTTTCTTGGCGACTGAATTTTTTTATGACGACCATTGTACAATTGAAAATGTGAGCTTGGAGTGCTGGGTTGGAGTGTAGGGTAATCTACATGTACATATTATTGGTTGGTAAATCGTTACGTTATCGCATCAAACATCGTTTCATTGCCGGATTTCATACGTCGGGGGCCTGGGTACTCGGTGTATTATGGGATTAACAACACAAGATCCATATATTCAGAAAGAGCACACCGAGCTTTACAAAATCTTTAAGTTTCGTGTTAATTGGGCCATTATTGAACAAGATACAGCCATTCAAAAACTTTAAAATTTGCAAAGAAATGTATGGCTTTCTGGACAAGTGTCCGGAAAATGTATGGATTTCCGGACAAGTGTCCGGCAATCCATACATTTGTTACTAAATTTTTACGTTTTTGAATGGCTGTATCTTGTTCAATATTGGCGCAATTTACACGAAACTTAAGGATTTTGTAAAGCTCGGTGTACTCTTTCTGAATATATGGGTCTTGTGTTGTTAATCCCATAATACACCGATTGTACCCAGGCCCCCACGGTATGAAATCCGGCAATTGTGTTCCTGGGAAAGTGTCTATCCCTTTTAGCCAGGTTTATAATAATCGATGGCTACCGTAATTATACCAATTCAATCTGTTTTATTCTGACTAGTGTTTAGAAGGATCTTGACATTTGGGACAAAGGGGAGAGGGGTGGGGTTGGGGGTTGGGTAGGGGACTAGATACCAGGGCATGCTGTCTCCCACTCTCTTTATGTTACAGAATCTGGGATAATCTGTGGCAGTTTGGGACTCCTGGCATGAATTAGGCTTTACGTGCATGGACCTTAGTTGATCAAGACACAAACTTGATGTTTCAGTTTTGGCTTTATTTGTAATAAAATAATAGAAATTAGCCTCTTCCTGTAAATAGCCTGATGATCAATAATGCAAAATGTTTCAGAGAATGTTGTAGATCCATGCGCGGGAGTGCATTGTCTTGCACTATACTTTCTAATTCTTCAAACTTTTTCTCATATCTACAGCATGCACAGTACCGGTACTTTCATTCTTAAGAATGTTAACTGCATAGAGTTTTTTTATTTTTTTATCAAGCACAGCTGTCTATGGAAGTATATCATTCTATGACGAAATTCAGTTCCTAGTAATTGAAATAAAATCATTGCAATATGAATGCATATTCCAGTAATGCCAACAAGCTGATTTTGCAAATAATAGGCATAATGCATGTCTCTTTGCATTATGCATCTTTGTGTTAATTACCTCTTTGCATTGTGACTATTTGTGTTATGACTATTCGCAGAGCCAACTTGTTGCTATTCAGCTTTGGATTGATGCATTCATGATTGCGATTACTTTTTTTCCAGTTACTGAAGTTTTTGAAGTTTGTCTTACATGTAGATACACCTCCGTAAGTTTCATATAACCAAAACCAGAACCAGAACCAAAACCAATGAAAGTACTTGCATGATTACTTTCAAAACTCAATTGAAGACTGCCCTAACTTGAGCATTTAATCACAACAAATGTCCTAAATGTATTATAGATATGAAGACATTGGAAGACTTGGATGAAGTTGACTCCGTGGAGATGGGCAGTGGATATCTTATGTGTCTTGCTGAGGTCAATGTGCAAGACTCTAAAACAAGCAGTGACAAGAAAACCTTTGGGGTAGTGGTAAGTGAATAGTGTTAGCCAGTTGCTCATTAAGGCCAGGCACTGGGCAAATGACTGACTGAAAGGCTCATTTTGGCCAGTTAATTGGTTTGAACATCTGCAAGAAAGTTTCCTTAGAAAGAAATTCAGTTTAAAACATTGGCCATTGGGCAAGTGAAAATGAAGTGTCACTTAACCAGAAGGAAAATGTACTTGTCCCGGATGACAGGACAGCTCGTTTTTCATACTTGCCTTGTTCTAAGCAGCCCTGTGGTGTGTGACTACCCCAGAAAACTGCAGACCAGCATTGACTCAAGTCTAACAATGTAAGAATTGCATTCGGTCTCATAACTATGACAAACTACATGTACGGTGTACAAGCAAGACAACACTTCAATTTTTTTGGAAATTTATAGACCCTATTAATAAATGGCTACCAATCATAAATTCATTTGTGAGTATTAGACTGAAACCCTTAAGAAATCTGGAAAATAATTTGATGTGGGAATTTTTTGACAGGCTGTTCAGCCCTCCACCGGTGATGTTGTCTATGATGAATTCGAAGATGGGCCAAGTTACACAGAACTTGAGTCTCATTTTGAGCACATCAGCCCAGAAGAGTTACTCCTTCCTGAATCCCTCACCTTACAGACAGAGAACTTCATCAGAGATTATGTTGCGAGGGTGCAAAGGTTTGTCAATTGATCTTTATTTTCTGATATTACATTTTTCTCTTGACTTCTGTGCCTCTCCCACCCTGTGAACACAAGCAATACCCTTAGCACAAAGAACAGAAGAGATGCAGATTAACAAGAACAAAAAATTAATGGTAACAGCATAGCTTAATAGTGGTGCTGATCTTCAACTGCTCTTCTTTATGTACATGTGTTTACTTGAGTTTTTCCAGGAGAAATAACATTGGTCTTCTGTTGGCATATGTACAGTGTACTGTACCTTCAGTCAATCATAAACTTTTATTTTAGGCTGGATTTTGACATCTTTATCTCTGACCTATACATGCATATACATGTGTGGCTACAGAGTTGGTCAATTATCCTGGATATTAGGATATTAACCAGAAAAACACGTGAGAAAATTTTCTAGCCCCCTCTGTCATAAGGTCTTGGCCAACCAGAATGCAGTTCCTCTCCTTTGGACTAGCATCTTATTACTGATTTATGAATGCATATAATCTTCCTCCTCATGTGCTACTTTTCCCCAAGAAAATGTATATTTCCATTGTGGAAAACAGTTAGTCTCATTTGCTGCTAAGCATACTTCATTTTGTTAAATTTCTTACAGACCAGAGGACAGTATCAGACTTGAAAGAATGCCTGATCAAATGTTTGATCACTCAGCAGCTCTGAACCGTATCACAGAATTCTATGAAGAACAAAGATCTGTGCGAAATGAGGACGTATGCAAAGTGAATATCGCAAGAGGATCAAAAGAAGAGGAAAAATGTTCAGCATTGGAAATGATCCTCAAATTACCCAAGTCTGTTCAGACATGTTTTGCAGCACTTATCCAGTACCTCAAAGATTTCAAGCTAGAGAGAATTCTCAGATTAACAAGGTATGTATATGTAGGGTGTAATTGTAAATCAGTGCATGTCTCTGTCATAACTTCTTGGTCTCAACTAGTTAATTCCAGTATCACCAATAACCCATGATATGCTACCTTCTGAGTCCCCTGTTGCTCAGCTGGTATAGAGCAACAACAGTGGTCGACAGTGACCTAATCCGGAGATTGAAGTTTGTTTATGTCACAAATTTTGTGTTCGTGCACTTTTCTTTCAACTTTGTGATTTTTTTTGTCATATTCCATTGATTGACATTTTCCTCTTGGAAAATAACTTTTCAGTGGATTAAAATTATTTTTTTAGAGAGCATACAATGTATTTTGTGCCTTTTCATATGAGATATTGCATTCTTCACTGCTGTAAATATTTGTGGAGATATTAATTAAAATAAAAGATGTTATACTGTCAATTTACATCGAAAAGGAGTTAAGGGCTAATCTTCGTAGACATGGAAAATTATGGGTTATAATTCTACATGTAACACTCAATTACTATGTCAAGCCAACGTCAAACCAAGTGGTCCTTACTGTCAGAGCTTATCACAGATTCTGTAACATTTAGCACATAGTGGTATTTTTACTCCCCCTGCTTAGATGCTACAGTAGTTCATCACAGGATTAATAACACCCCAGCATTTAAGGGTCTTGCCAGTGAACCTAATGCAATAACCAGGGCCAAGCCTCAACCTAGACTACTTTTTCTGGAGTTCATCACATTAACCATTTGGCCACTCAGCCTCCCTCAAAATTACTTTGTGAAGTTTTCAGCTACCTACTGTATCAGTAGTTGTATCCCACTTAACTAATGACCATTTCCTTAATGCAGTCAGTGCAGATTAGGCATTTGACCAATACATCATTTCAAAAGGGCTAATTCATTTTACAAATCATAAAATATTAATGATGTTGTTTTCTTGTAATCAGTAACCTTTCCAGGTTCTCCATCCAAAACAAATGTGTAAAATTAAGTGGACAGACTCTAAGGAACCTAGAAATATTTAAGAACCAGGTACGCAATCAACAGAGTGAGTGTGTATTGAGTTATAGTGGTGCTCTTTAGGTGACAGATAACTTTACGACAAGTTTAGTTAATTCTACTGACTTCATAGTTTGGTTGTTACATTGTACCCATAATGCAACAGAACTTACACTGGAAATGTTAAGGTTTTCTGAAATTCCTTTACAACTGAACGACATTATAGACTGACATACTGCACATGGTGTGATTATTACAACTGAAATCACCTTGAAAACATCATTTTCTAAAATTCCTTTACAACTGTGGAGCATTAGACATGCTGCACATAGAAATGAGGACAGGAGAAATGAGGAATGCTATCACTCAATCTCATTCACAGACCAATGGAAGTGAGAAATCCTCCTTATTCTGGGTCATTAACCACACCACAACTGCTTTTGGCCGAAGGCTCTTAAAGAAATGGATTTCACAGCCAATGCGTGATGTCAGGTACATATGAATTTACCTGAATGTACCTGAATCCAAACTTTTGTTTCCAGCTTGAAAACAAAATAACTTGGCTATGTTTATTTTCATGATGAAAATGTAAATTCCTTTATTTGCAGTAATTAGCATTGCGTCAACAGCTCGCGCAACAGTACAGCGTAGTTCTTTATTTCTATTCAACTCTTTGATTATGAGCTCGAGATTTCTATGATCGCCTAATCTATTATGCACATAACCTAGTCTCATAACCTAATCTTTTAGTCTAATTGTTTACTAGTTGTTGAAAATGTTTTCTAAATCTTCACCGACTCTTCGAAACCTCAAAGAAGTAGTTTGCCAGTTTGTTTGCAAGTGCACACTGCTGAGCTCTTCTTTATCTACAACAGAGTAGATAGCGAGTAGTGTTGTCAGTCAGAGAACGGCACTCATTTTAGAACAGTAGTAGATTTATACTTAAAAATTATAGAAGTACAACTTTGAGCGTGTGTGTTCACACAGACTAGAGTATTTTCTTATTAGATATATATCTTTATTAGAGAGATTAACAGAAGGCTGGATGCTG
>JAHPZR010028802.1:17500-24694 GCA_019787425.1 Platygyra sinensis
CTATACAACTCTTTTTACAATGTAAACCCAAGCTCCTTATCTTAACTCTCCTTACCAGTAGTCATACCTTTTTATTAATGTTCGTTATGAGAACGTGGTGTTGCATCGAAACAATGTCTCTTAATCGATAATTTCCTTAATTCTCACTGTCTGTCTGATTGGCAATGTATTTAATGCAAGAATGAATTTAAATCTTGATTTTCCAGCACCAAGCAGGTGTCAAGATTCAGGACGCCTTTTGTGGAAGACAAGTTCAAACTTCTCTGTCAGTGGCGTGAACAGCTGTCAATCACATGTCAGGAGGCGTGGCTGGAATTCCTAGGGTTGTTCTCTGAAGGCTGTTTCAGATATCGCAGAGCTGTACATCACATCGCTACACTCGACTGTTTGTTTTCCTTGGCTGCTGTAGCCAAGCAAGCGGGTTTCACTAGGTATAGCTTGTTAGTTTTTGTTGTTTTTTGTTCTGTTTTGTTGATCTTGTTGTTTTTTATCTAAACCACTTATTTATTATTGTTTGTTATATGACGTGTGTTTTGTAGCCAATATAATGTATGCGCTGGTTGGCTAATTATAGGTCATTATCCACCCACTGGCCCAGATTACGGGCATGCAAAAACAAAGGGAAAAGTCATTTAATCAATCCATCCATCCATCAATCAATCAATCAATCAATCAATCAATCAATAAACTTAATTAAATTGACTTAAACTTTTAGTCAGCCGGAGGCTGACTAATGCCTCTTTAAGTGCGGTAAAAAGCGAAATATATACAATACAGCGAAATATATACAATAAACAATATTAGAGTAGTAAACAGAGCGTGGCCATGTCTTTTTTGTGTCTTTTTTTAAATTTTATTTTCATTTTATTTTATTTTATTTTATTTTTTTGAGCAACATTTATTGAACGCTTAAACTCGCTTAATTACAAATCTTTCTTTTAGTTTTTTAGTTGCTAAAACTACGTTACTTTTTACAATACATGCCACTCTACGATAACTACATTACTTTTACAATGCTGACAATTTTACGATGACTACATAACTTCTACAGTGTTCACGGCTTTACAATGACTACTTTAGTTTGGGCTGACAAAAGAATATGAAAACATATTTCTTTGTGTAATTATTTAATTTTACAGCGCAAACGCAACATAGGGGAAAAAAATAACAGCAACAAACAGCAGAAAAAATGCAAACCAAAGCAAATGCGTCAATTTTAGTAAGATGACGCAGAATTGTTGGAAAAGGAACGAAACAATGGATTACAACAGATTGCCGTATATGTTGTAATGTTGTGTGTCTTACAGGCCCGTTATGAAGGACTGTGAAGCGCACATTTACATCAAACAAGGACGGCATCCGGTTTTAGACTCCTGTCTGCCAGAGAATAAACAATATGTACCAAATGATACGCACATGAATGTGAGTGAATCACGTGATTGTTTTTTTTTCCTTGTTTGTAACTACTGTAGTAAAATTGAATGTTACAAAGTTGCCATAGGTCAGGAAGCGGTCAAGAGGGGGGGGCCCGGGGGGGGGGGGAGTTCTTGGTAAGGGAGTTTTCTTTTGAGTCAGGGAAAATTGACGTTTTGAGAGAAAATCGAGGTAAATTGAAATTATGATTACACCGATTTAATGCCTGTTAAGGCTGGAAGAAACATGTCAGGTCATTGGGATCTTAGTCATTTCCACTTCCTCAATAAAGACGGCGAATTTGTTGGAAAGTGGGTACAAAGGATGGCCGTTAGAGGGGCTAGAGGCCGTTTCTAATCAGACATTTCGATATATTTGGTCAGGGAATTTTGTTTTTATCAGGGAAATAAAAGAAACTCGGGAAATTGGAAAACTAAATTCTGTGCCACCCGTGAATCTGTGGACGCTCTGTGGCAATTAAGTGTAGAAAATAGAAGTTTCTTCTACAGTGTAATTTGTCTGCTTAGCAGAAGTTGTTTGTAATAGGTCATAATATATTGCGTTAGTCCTGTATCAAAACAGGATCAAGTTAGTTTTTCTTTTTAGGTGAACAGCAATCGCTGTATGATCATCACCGGACCAAATATGGGAGGGAAGAGTTCTTACATCAAACAGGTGCGAATCTTTAACTGCAAACCGGCAATAGTTTTTGCCTTTCTTTGTCAGTGAATGAGCTTTCTATAAAACATAACACGGTTAAGTATGATTGATGGGACGTGGACGAGACTTCGTAAAACTAAGCCGAATTGTTTCGTACTGTTTAGGTGAGCAAGATAGCGATCGTTTTATCATACGAACGAATGACAGGAGTGAACGTGAGGTCGACCGTAGCACAGCTAACGAACGAACAAAACATAGACTAAGGAGCGAACAAACGCCCGTACGCCCGCACCCCCGCACCCCCGCACCCCCGCACCCCCGCACCCCCGCACCCCCGCACCCCCGCACCCCCACACCCCCACACCCCCGCAGCCCGCAACCCAGCACACAACCTCGTTCCCAGGGCCTTTTCCCGCCTTGCCCCCAAGCCAGGGAAAACGCCCTGGGAACGAGGTTGGCCCTCACGCCCGCTTGCCTGAATGCCTGCACGAGCGAACGACCAAAGAACGAACGGGAAAATAAACGGACGATTGAACATGCGAACGAACGAACCGCAAGGAGTGAATTGATAAATGAACCCAACCATTCTTTGTTGTCAAAGATCATATCAGTCAAGTTGTTCATGTTGTTAGATTCCAGCCAAAACATGACTCGCACCTCCCCTCGTAGGTTGCTTTGATTGCTATTCTGGCCCAGGTTGGCTCGTTTGTGCCAGCAGAGGAAGCACAGGTTGGAGTCCTGGATGCGGTTTTCACCAGGTACAAATTGAACATTGAAGTGACTTTTTTTTTTCTAAACTGCCTGCATTCTAGTAATTCTGTTAAATTTCTTTTGGGTTTGTTTGTTATTTGTCAATAGAATGGGAGCTACAGACAACATTTATAAAGGGCAAAGTACGTTTATGGTCGAACTACAGGTAAATTTAGTATACTTAATTTGTATTTCAACTGTATTTAAAGTCATACGTTTAAAAACAGTTTTTACTTAAATTTTCCAACATGAAGATATAACTGGTTTTAAAGCATAAAGCTGTTTTCATTTTTGCATTTGCTGAGGTCTGTCTGTGAGATCAGTTTGAAAATTCAGTTCGAAAAAACTCATGCAGGTCGGTGTAACCTATTTGTACAAACCAACTTTATTTCGGTCAATGAGGTGATAATCCGTGAATTTCCTCAGCGGTCAAACTTCCTGCGTGCGCATTTCTCGTCCAAACTACCGCTTACGCACGTCACCTGTTCGGGTAACTACGTGGTGTAGGCACTACTTATCATATTTGGTAAGTACCCGGATCATTACGTCAGCGCCAATTTTAGTTTTCGCTGCAGTTTGCTTGCGGCTAGCTTTCATTTTATGTTGGGGTAACTCTATATAAATTTATGGTACTGTAATGTACTTTAAATTTGATTGTAACCACCCGGACCATTGCGTGAGTGGCTACAACAAGTGGTTAGCTCGTCTCAAGCTGTCGAAATGCCCCAGTTTGCTTGCAATTTTGCTTGCTTGCGTTTGCTTGCAATTTTGCTTATTGTTATGCATGGAGAATTGAATAATTGAAATTCGCCTATTTTTCAACTTATAATTTCGTTTATTGTAGCTCTTTGTAAAGTTCATGCAAGGTGTTGCACATTTTCGCTTCAAACTCTTACAAACATTGAGGATTTGAGACAATGACAACTGAAGGAGGCGTACGATTTTTGTGCTCGACCGCTGTGAACCATGGATCGGTTTCTCCAAATTTCCCGCGCTTTCTGCCGGTTGCAAGCTTAAGTGAGTGTCCTCAATGGAATGTCATTAGATAAGTATGGCTGATTTCTCTTGAAAAGCTGCTAAAATTGCAGAATAGAGCAGCCCGCGTCTTAACCTTCTCTAATTATGACGTTGATGCTGGCCAATTGCTGGAAATCCTGGAGTGGAAGAATCTTGATCGCCAGCGAAACATACAAAGGCCACCATGGTATTCAAAAGCCAACATGGGTTAGCTCCGGACTATTTAGCATCGAAATTTTCTGAACGAAATACAAGCTATAATTTGAGGGACTCGGAGAACAAACTGAATGTTAGATTGCCACGCACTAATTATTTCAGAAATAGTTTTAGTTATAGTGCTTCCACACTGCGGAATCGCCTTCCTTATGAGGCTAGGTGCGCGGAATCCCTCAGATCGTTCAAACGCGAAATCAGCAAAGCACGGCATTCACACGGAAAGCCGCTTTTTAATATCGTATAGTTTATAGTTATAGTTAAGTAGTTTTAGTTTTTATCTTTCTGTAAATAGCTGATGAATTGCCCGTGGTTAAATAGTGATGCCTTGGAGCCAAGGCTGGCTCCTAGCTTCCGGAGCTTATCCCGGTTTCTGTAGCATGAAGCAGCTAGAAGTAGTCTAGTTCCCCTGGACGGGATGCTAGTCCATCGCAGGTCACTTTTACACAGTCTTGTTTGGTTTTCCCCAACAATTCCCCGGCACCCATTTATCCACCTGGGTGGAGAGAGGCACTGTGAGAGTTAAGTGTCTTGCCCAAGAACACAACACAATATCCCCGGTCAGGGCTCGAACCCAGACCGCTCGCTCCGGAGTCGAGCGCACTAACTATGAGGCCACCCGTGGTTAAATGATGTTTAAAAAAAACAAAAAAAAATAACAATATTCACCACAGAATGCTCTTGAACACGTTACTGTTCTTATTGTCGTAGGAAACTTCTGATATAATTGCCCAGGCCACACCGAAGTCACTTGTCATTCTAGACGAGCTGGGCCGGGGTACTAGTACCCATGACGGCACGGCCATTGCGTATGCTACACTACACCACTTCATTAGTCAGGTACATGTAAGATGTGCTACTAGCCTTCTAGGTGCTGACAAACCCTTGGCCTTGATAGGGTTTTAAGAAAGCCTTAGTGACTGACTGAATGAAAGCATTTTAACAAAGTGTGAAACGCGGAAATCGGCGTGAAAAGGCCTCGTCCATACTTCGCGGGAGAAATTTGAAAACGGCGTTTTTGCTCTGAAAACGCATTAAATGTTTCGGTCCAGAAGGACAAATCTGAAAATGCAAGAATATAATATTCGGTCATTTTCAATTTGTGTTTGAGGAAAAGTCAGGCAGGGAAATCACGTCAGTGATAACCGTGGAATCATCGTTTTCGAAATGTTTTCCGTCCACACTAAATACAGAGGATGGCTTTTCCCAATTCCTCCGGCTCGAAGAGCGCTTTCTACAAGCTCCGTTTTAGTGACAGATTAGTGTGGACGGTAGACCTAGCCAAAGAAATAAAGCTGCGTTTTTTAATTTCTCCGTTGTAGTCTGGACGAGACCTCAATCTGTATCAATTGTAATATAGAAAGCGGAAGCCTAAACTGTCTATTATACTGCCATTAGAAAACAGTCCTAAGAAAGTACGCGCGCTGATTGGTTACAAATCGTGTTTCTATAACTCGATGGTGACACGGAGGTAGCACGAGCTGTTGACGTAATGATGGCGCGAGCAAAGAGAACTCTCGTCTAAATTCCCTAACACCACCTAACCCGTGCGTAAACAACAACAGGAAACATGACACAGTATTTGCTATCGTGTGCTAACTGGAGGCCGCACGGCCCCAAGTAAGGGTAAGTGCCCCCAGCGAGAACACCAAGATGACTAATCTACATATAACACCTCTTAAATACTCTTACCGAATCCCCTGATAGTTCATAACGACGAGAGCATATTTTCCGCTAATTATTCAAAACGCGGAAAAATTCGTTTTACATTAATCAAAACCAACAAGTTGTTTTCCTTTTTCTCTTCGCGGTGTTTTCTAAAAAAAGATAGAAAACGTGTTCTCCGTGTTTCTATCGAGTTATAGTCACACGAGTGGAAGTTTGGGAGAACGAGAAATGGCGAGTGTTTCCACAGCTTTTTCGAGTTCTCTTCCTTAACTAACACTCAAGTACTTTGAGCAAACAGCACTTATCAGTGCCCCTTACTTTGCTTCTGTTTTGTTCGTAGTTATCTCTCACGTATTATGACAGTACGTTACATAGCTTTGAATGAGTTAGAGGTTGAGTGCTTTGCGAGAGGCGTAGAAAACTCTTTTCCGACGGTACTGCTGTTCTTTAGTTCTTCAGTTCTTCGTTTTCATGAAAATGTTATCCCTCCAACAGGTTTCCAGCTTGACTCTCTTTGTAACACATTATCCGTCACTAGCCGAGCTCGACGCCATCTTCCCAAACCAAGTCACTAACAACCACATGGCGTTTATGACGTCAGAAGAGGTACAAGATCAACAGAGCACTATACAGGATATTGAGGGAGGGGAGACTGAGGATCAGCACTTACCGTCTACTGTGCCGTCAGTCACGTTTTTGTATAACTTGGTGAATGGAGCTGCGGCGAGAAGCTACGGCTTAAATGTGGCTCGTTTAGCAGGCATTCCAGATGAAATACTCAAAAGGCTGCTGCGAAATCACGAGAACTGGAGAATTTAATCACAACAAGACGGTGAGTGGCTTGCAATTAAGCAATGGAATTCCACAGGGCCGTATTACACAGTGCAATATCATATATTTTGTAGCAGACCGTGCAACGGGCAAACTCGGTGCGAGACACGTTTCAGCAATGTTGCAAAAAGTATAACTCCGAAGGTAGACATTCTACATGTTGGCTTGTCACGCATTCCTCCTTACCATAAGATTGCGTGACGATACCCTCCACCCAAGGCCACGGAAAAAAACCTTTTATCTGCATATGAGGCTGCAAAAAGTAATGCTAAGGCCGGGCCGCTAAGGCCTACTTACAGCAACCTCGTTCCCAAGCTCCCTCTCGTTTGCCTCCCTTGTCAACAACTCCAGTTGATAGAGCCTGGAATCAAGCAAGGTTATAGTTGTGTTGTGCTTCCCGAGTTTTTGCTTCTACGTGACATATTTTTGTTGTTCTTCTTCATTTTTCTCTTATTAAATTTCCCAAGTGGCGTTTGAGGCCAATCTCGGTGAATTTTATTTTCAGTATTCTCGAGTTATTCCAGCTTTGCACGGGACTGCAAAAATGTAATGTCGCTTGCTTTTAATTTAAACTGCAAATCAGTAAAATTTCCAGTTGTTTCTCATAAGGTCATAACTCAAAATTAGGAAAAATCGCTTTTT
>JAHPZR010028803.1:0-5000 GCA_019787425.1 Platygyra sinensis
TTAAAGTACAGTACAGTACTATAAATTTATATGGAGTTACCCTAACATAAATGAAAGCTCAGAAAAATGCAGCGAATACTAAAATTAGCACTCACGTAATGGTCCGGGTACTTACCAAATATGATAAGTAGTGCCTACACCACGTAGTTACCCGAACAGGTGACGTGCGTAAGCGGTAGTTTGGACGAGAAATGCGCACGCAGAAAGTTTGACCGCTGAGGAAATTCACGGATTATCACCTCATTGACCGAAAATAAAGCGGGTTTGCACAAATAGGTTACACCGACCTGCGTGAGTTTTTTCAAACTGACCTCACAGACAGAACTCAGCAAATGCAAAAATGAAAACAGCTTTATGGTTTAAAACCAGTTGTATCTTCTTGTTGGAACATTTCCGTAAAAACTGTTTTTAAACGTATGATTTTAAATACAGTTGAAATACAGATTAAGTATACTAAATTTACCTGTAGTTCGACCATAAACGTACTTTGCCCTTTATAAATGTTGTCTGTAGCTCTCATTCTATCGACAAATAACAACAAACCCAAAAGAAATTTAACAGAATTACTAGAATGCAGGCAGTTGAAAAAAAATAAGTGACGTCAATGTTCAATTTGTACCTGGTGAAAACCGCATCCAGGACTCCAACCTGTGCTTCCTCTGCTGGCACAAACGAGCCAACCTGGGCCAGAATAGCAATCAAAGCAACCTACGAGGGGAGGTGTGGGTCATGTTTTGGTTGGACTCTAACAACATGAACAACTTGACTGATATGATCTTTGACAACAAAGAATGGTTGGGCTCATTTATTGATTTACTCCTTACGGTTCGTTCGTTCGCATGTTCAATCGTCCGTTTATTTCCCCGTTCGTTCTTTGGTCGTTCGCTCGTGCAGGCATACAGGCAAGCGGGCGTGAGAGCCAACCTCGTTCCCAGGGCGTTTCCCTGGCTTGGGGGCAAGGCGGGAAACGGCCCTGGGAACGAGGTTGTGTGCGGGGTTGCGGAGTTGCGGAGCTGCAGGGTTGCGGGGCTGTGAGGTTGCGGGGCTGCGGGCTTGCGGGGTTGTGGGGTGCGATGTGCGGGGTGCGGGGGTGCGGAGGTGCGGGTGTGCGGAGGTGCGGGGGTGCGGGGTGCGGGGGTGCGGGGGTGCTGGGGTGCTGGGGTGCGGGGGTGCGGGGTACGTGGGTGCGTGGGTGCGTGGGTGCGTGGGTGCGTGGGTGCGTGGGTGGGGAATGCGGGGGTGCGGGCGTTTGTTCGCTCCTTAGCCCCTATGTTTTGCTCGTTCGTTAGCTGTGCTATGGTCGACCTCACGTTCACTCCTGTCATTCGTTCGTATGATAAAACGATCGCTATCTTGCTCACCTAAACACTACGAAACAATCGGCTTAGTAAAGGCTCGTCCCATCAAATCATACTTAACGGTGTCATGTTTCATAGAAAGCTCTTTCACTGACAAAGAAAGGCAAAAACTATTGCTGGTTTGGAGTTAAAGATTCGCACCTGTTTGATGTAAGAACTCTTCCCTCCCATATTTGGTCCGGTGATGATCATACAGCGATTGCTGTTCACCTAAAAAGAAAACTAACTTGATCCTGTTTTGATACAGGACTAACGCAATATATTATGACCTATTACAACAACTTCTGCTAAGCAGACAAATTACACTGTAGAAGAAACTTCTATTTTCTACACTTATTGCCACAGAGAGTCCACAGATTCACGGGTGGCACAGAATTTAGTTTTCCAATTTCCGAGTTTCTTTTTATTTCCCTGATTAAAAACAAAATTCCCTGACCAAATATATCGAAATGTCTGATTAGAAACGGCCTCTAGCCCCCTCTAACGGCCATCCTTTGTACCACTTTCCAACAAATTCGCCGTCTTTATTGAGGAAGTGGAAATGACTAAGATCCCAATGACCTGACATGTTTCTTCCAGCCTTAACAGGCATTTAAATCGGTGGTTAATCATAATTTCCATTTACCTTCGATTTTCCTTCCTTTCAAAACGTCAATTTTCCTGACTCAAAAGAAAACTCCCGTACCAAGAACTCCCCCCCCCCCCGGGCCCCCCCCTCTTGACCGCTTCCTGACCTATGGCAACTTTGTAACATTCAATTTTACTACAGTAGTTACAAACAAGGAAAAAAAAACAATCACGTGATTCCACTCACATTCATGTGCGTATCATTGGTACATATTGTTTATTCTCTGGCAGACAGGAGTCTAAAACGGATGCCGTCCTTGTTTGATGTAAATGTGCGCTTCACAGTCCTTCATAACGGGCCTGTAAGACACACAACATTACAAACATATACGGCAATCTGTTGTAATCCATTGTTTCGTTCCTTTCCCAACAATTCTGCGCCATCTTACTAAAATAGATGTATTTGCTTTGCTTTGTTTTTCTGTTGTTTGTTGTTGTTGTATGTCTTTTTTTCACTCTATGTCAGTTGGTTTCGCGTAGTAAAATAAATAATACACAAAGAAATAAGTTCCATATTCCTTTTGTCAGCCCTAAGTAAGGTAATGTAGTTATTGTAAAGCTGTGTACAATGTAGAAGTAATGTAGTCATTGCAAAGTTGTCACCATTGTAAAAGTATTGTAGTTATCGTAAAGTAGTATGTATTGTTTAAAGTAACGTAGTTATTGTAAATAAAAACTAAAAGAGAGATTGCAATTAAGCGAGTGTTAAGTGTTAATAAATGTTGCTCAAAAAAAATAAAATAAAATAAAATAAAATGAAAATAAATTTAAAAAAAAGACACCAAAAAAGACATGGCCACGCTCTGTTTTACTACTCTAATATTGTTTATAGTGTATATATTTCGCTTGTATTGTATATATTTCGCTTTTTACCGCACTTAAAGAGGCATTAGTCAGCCTCCGCTGACTACAAGTTTAAGTTTCCAATTTCATTAAGTTTATTGTTGATTGATTGATTGATGATGAATTTTGGGGGACTGGATGTGATGGATTGATTAAATGTACTTTTTCCCTTTGTTTTTGGCATGCCCGTATCTGGCGCAGTGGGTGGATTAATGACCTATTAATTACCAACCGCGCATACATTATATTGGCTACAAACACACGTCATATAACAAACAATAATAAATAAGTGGTTTAGATATAAAACAACAAGATCAACGAAAACCAGAACAAAAAACCAACAAAAACTAACAAGCCTATACCTAGTGAAACCCGCCTCGCTTGGCTACAGCAGCCAAGGAAAACAAACAGTCGAGTGTAGCGTGTGATGTACAGCTCTAGCCGACATCTGAACCCCCCGTCAGAGAACCACCCTTGGAATTCCAGCCACGCCTCCGGACATGTGATTGACAGCTGTTCACGCCACTGACAGAGGAAGTTTGAAAACTTGTCGTTCCACAAAAGGCGTCCTGAATCCATGGACACCTGCTTGGTGCTGGAAAATCAAGATTTAATTTCATTCCTTGCATTAGATACATTGCCAATCAGCCCAGGGGACAGTGAGAATTAAGGAAATTATCGATTAAGAGACATTGTTTCGATGCAACACCACGTTCTCATAACGAACATTAATAAAAAGGTATGACTACTGGTAAGGAGAGTTAAGATAAGGAGCTTGGGTTTACATTGTAAAAAGAGTTGTATAGGATTTATCCCCATCTGTGATTCAACTTTCATTATTGACTGATATTATAAATTCACAAAAGTGCGTATCTTTGGCATAAATGGCGCATATAATTGAGTGAAAGTTCTTATACATCCTAAGCCTCGCATTCATGTGAAAAATCCTTTGCCTGGAAACATAAATACGAGGCTAACGATGTTCAAATGACTTCAAAAATCTTTGATTTTTCTGGCTTAGTTCTTTGTTCTCAATTCAACAAATGTTAGTGTCATTTAGTTTTCCACAAGCAATTTCGAATTCTGCTTTGGCGACGAGAAAAACCTATTCGATAGCGTAAAAGTTAAAAGGAAAGAATTCTTCCGTAATTTCTTCAAAGCCTGCGATTATTGGTGCAACGGCGGTCTATGCAACGTTACATTTATTAATCGTTGGATAACATTCATCACTCGCTTTGCTGATTGGGAGAACAGTGTTTATTCACCAATGAAATTTCATTCCTGTTTCCAATAAGCTGAGCTTTGGATCAGTGTGATTTCTAGTCGCTGTGATTTTCGTGAGTAGATTTCAGTACCTATATAAAAAAATTGCAATAGATAACGACGAAGATTCAATGCAGCACCAATAGAGGGATGACAAATAATTTTACAGTTCTTTGAACTTACGCGCTAATTTTGCTCCAGTCGCTAGGCACCATCTTCAAATTTGTATTCCTTACTTCAATCAAGAACTAAAAGACAAAAAATGCCATGTAAAAGATGACTACCAAATACACTCTAGCATAAATTCTGTAAACGCTTTTAACGAAGAAAAACACCAAATCGACGGCAAGAAAAAGCCTATTAAAATAACTAAGTGACTGACGGACAGACAGACGGGCGGACGGACAGACAACCGGAAGCAGGGGAGGACTGATTGACTGAGTGATCGACAGACTGACGGACTGACAAACTGACTGACTGGCCCATTGACCCACTGACTGACTGAATGACTGACTGACCCACTGACCCACTGACTGACCCACTGACTGACCCACTGACTGACTGACTGACTGGCTGGCTGACTGGCTGACTGGCCGACTGGCCGACTGGCCGACTGGCCGACTGGCCGACTGGCTGACTGACTGACTGACTGACCGACCGACCGACTGACTGACTGACTGACTTGAATCTTTTTAAAGATTCAAGTCAGAACTTAAAGTTCCGTGTGGAACAAAGGGCTTTAAGAACACTTCTTCAGTGAATTCCGAAAAAAAAGATATTAACAACAATACCTCATTCCCTGATACACAACAGTAATCTAGTGATGGGTGACGTAAAATCTGTCTAAACTCTGATCGATGGCTCTTCAAGTCTGCTAGGATCTTCTCAATTTCCTAATTTACAGGAAAA
>JAHPZR010028804.1:7500-10526 GCA_019787425.1 Platygyra sinensis
ACACAGCAGCTAACAAAGTATAGCTCGCTACAGCTCACAACCAACTGTATCACAGCTGTAAGGTGTTTCTCCGACTCTATATCAAACGGGTGTGAAAAATCTCCAACCACAGAGGACACAATTTCCACCGTCACTACAACTCTCCCTTCATTTAATAGTTTTACGAGTGTGCTACGCTCAGAAAACTTGCGGTTGCGGTTATTATTTAAGGCAACTTCCACGCTTTTCAGCTTACAGGGTTCAGTGCTCTGATGACGAAGACTGACTTGATTTTTCCAGCAATTTCATTGAGATTTGTAGATTTTGCAGTTCAATTCCGTTTTCGCTGCAAGTTTCCCATTTCATTCCACGAAAAGCGACAGCTCGATTCAAACGTGACAGTGGCGTGATTTTCCTGGACCAATCATAATTCTTTGCTTCGTGTAGCAACCAATGAGATGCTTTATTTTGTATAGACACCGGATTACGTCAAATGGCTCTTTTTCGTGTTTTCCAAAATGGGCAAAGGCCGGCTTTCGAGTTATGTTGGCCAAAGATTTTGAAATAAAAAAAAATATTTTTGTTTCTTTACTATAGAAACCAACTAGATTCCATGTTGCTGTGTGTCTGTTCAGTAATAGATCACAGAAGACGCCAAAGCAGTAAGAACATCAGTGTCACACTCGGTTATTAACTCGTGTGCCACTCTTTTGTTCTTACCACATCTTCACGTCATCTGTGATCTATTACTGAACAGACGCTCGGCAACATGGAATCAGCTCGTTAAATAGATAACGAGTAACGTAGCCAAACAGAGAACGGAATTCGTGATAAAGTGCTAGTAAAATTATACTAAATATAGATATATCACAACCTTTCCTACAGCTTCATTATTTTGTTGATGACTGAAAAATACCCGCAGTATAAGACCCTGATGTTCATTGTCGTTTTAAATTGTTTACAGCTGCATGTGTTGATTACGATCCAGCCTGCTCTGGCTACGGTGTCAACGGATATTGTGATGGACCCAGCATTGGCTTCAGTGATGATTATTTAATGAAAATGTGCAAAAAGAGTTGTGGATTCTGTCAGACGTAAGCTAATCAGTTCGTTGCTATTTACAAGCCATGCAGTAGAAATTATAAACTAAGGTATAAATGAAACTATAAACAGAACTAGGCGTTGTTATGAGGTGAACCTTATTTTAGACATCTACAGCTGCTTGAAGGTGGTTGGAAACAGTTTCCAGTACTTTCCAAGACTTAGAGTTTGATGGGTCATTATGATCACTCTTTATCGGTTAATGCCACAATCATGGTATCAACAGACTGCCCAATCATCGGTGAACAAGTTACTGTTAATTTTGTGGCACAATAGGTTACCATAGCAACAATATGACCTGCTAAAAACACCCTTAATTTTACCTTGAAGCGCTTATAACTCAAAAACGAGCTCGGTGATCCTCATTTTTTTATTATCGAATTGTAATCAGCATGATACTTTAAAGAAAACGACAACACTTCTAAGTTTGTAAGACATGTTTCGACAGAAACTTCTGTCATCTTCAGTTAATTAATGTACAAAGCATTACAAAAAAAAACTATCCTTTTAATTCTCACTTTGTCACGTTTTTTGTACATTCCGTTGTTACTAGCATAATTAGCATTTTTTCTTTCTTATAAATTCAACTTGTAACGCTTTTTACATTAATTAACTGAAGATGACAGAAGTTTCTGTCGAAACATGTCTTACAAACTTAGAAGTGTTGTCGTTTTCTTTAAAGTATTGACTTGTCTGCTTATATCAAGATCGTTTGGAATCAGCATGATGAGATGTAACTTTTTGCAAAGTTTAAAAAAATTCTTTGAGGGGGTTCAGAGCCACCTTAAATTTTCAAAAAAATCAGGTGGCTCTGAATCCCCTTCGCAGAATTGTTTTTTAACTTTGCAAAAAGTTGCATCTTATCATGCTGATTACAATTCGATAATAAAAAATGGGGGTCACCGAGCTCGTTTTTGAATTAAAAGCGCTTGAAGCTAAAATTAATGGTGTTTTTAGCAGGTCATATTGTTGCTATGGTAACCTATTGTGCCACAATATCAACAGCAACTTGTTCACCGATGATTGGGCATTTTGTTGATACCATATTTGTGGCATTAACCGATAAAGAGTAGTTATAATGATCCATCAAACTCTTTAAGTCTTGGAAAGCACTGGAAACTGTTTTCCGCCACCTTAAGATCGGTTTTTCTACCGTTCGACGCCTTAACGAAAGTGGCCCGGCTTGGGGCGTACTCAGGACTACGAGAACAGTTTTTTTTTTCCAATAAAGACCCCACGGCTAAGAAGTAACATATATGTTTTCCAGTGTACCGAGACTGATAAGTTAACGGTAAGTAGGTAATGATAAAAACATTTTAAATCTAATTTTACAGGAATGCATCCAAAAGGTACCGAAGTATATTTGCTCACACATAGCCAAAGTGACATATGTTTGAAAAAACTTACTGGTATTTAGGTGCATACACGTTTTAAATGACTTATTGGTATTGCTTTCAGGAATCAAGACTACACATCCGCTGGTATATGGATAAAGAAGAATAAAATCCCAAAAAGCCATGATCATACGAGAAGGCAAAATATCGCAAAAAAGAAAGCCAATTCAATTAACTTGTTCTCTAAGGCTAAGCCCTAAAGAGAAAATTTGTATCGCGAATTAAACTCTTACACCGCAATAAACGTCATCCTTGCAGAGGCCCTACTTATATCTAGGATTTTTTTGTTCGTGCGGCTTAAACAAGTCGCCTTGTTTTTCCAACAGTATTCACCTAGAAGTAATCAAACTTATCAATCAGCCCGTCATATAATTTCAAATGACGTCACAGATTTTATATTGTCCGCATCATTGGATCTGCCAGCTTGGATTTTGAATTAATAAGCAGAGCAGCTTCATAATTAACGCACAAAATCAGGTATAATTTTAGGAAAGAAGAAGTAAAATGAATTTAGATCAAACTTATATAAATTCTAAATTTGAACCATAACAG
>JAHPZR010028806.1:0-25452 GCA_019787425.1 Platygyra sinensis
AAGTACTATTCACTTTTATAAAATATTTGAGACAGTACGCGCATTCTCATTGGTCGATAGGCGTGTTTAGATGAGAGTATGCAAACACGGTTGACACGTCACGCTTCTGTGTTTCCCCGGCACAATTTGAAACCATTTCAAAGCCGGTAGTTCAACTCTCAAGAACAAATATAAAGGAATTCAAATGAAGAAAACTTTTACAAGTTTTGATTTGGGAATTGACCATCTCTTTCTCTCTGACCCGTGGAAAGAAAGCAAAAGAAAGAAGAACAACAGCGCTTTGCATGCCTCGATGTTAGTGAGCTTGACGACCTCGTCGAGGGAGCTCAAGCGAAGACAACAAAATCATATGAAACAAAATACACAGTAAACGTTTTTCAAGGTAATTTTTGAAATTTAATTACTACAATAAAATTCTCAAAATCACATGCTGTTTTTTTAAAAATGATGTGCAATAAAATTAAACGCCAGCTATATGCTACAGTCTGCGAATGCGAAATCTGATCAAATTAAATTTTACACAACCGATCGGTTGCCGTGTTTTGGCAGTCAAATGTTCAAAATATGACCATTAAAACTTGGAAAAATGTACCAGACAGCTCACCAGACGGATGGATTTAATGCCCTTCGACTTAACTGCATTAACTCAAGCTTGCCCGCTTGTGCTATGATTCCAAACCAGCAAAACTTCACAAGGCGCGATGAGCGATTCAACTTCTCAACCATCTTCTCGGGCTGCCAAATCGGGTAAGTTTGCGTTGCTTTAAAGAGCGATCAAGCACAGTGTTTTCATCTTACAGTTCTTTCCTTACAGAGTCGTAAATCTTTTGAACATTTCTTCTGCTTTCACCGAACTTTTTATCCCAAAGATTTAGAAGGATTCAAAGCTGATATCGCTTTCATTTAGCTTCATTTACACGGCGCTCGCTTGCTCGCTGGGGATATTGCCACAAATTTTTGTAACACGAAATTTCATTGGTTCGTGCGTTGTCAGATGCGCGTTTTGATTGGTTAGTAGGAAAGATGATTGTCTAGAGCGTGTATTGAGAAAAGCTTTTTGGATCAAGAAGTTAATGAACAAAATTTCTCTTCATTTGTCGAATTAATTTTGAGAAATATTTTATAAAAGCAATAGAAAACTGTTTTCCTGTGTTTGCATTGCCTGATATAAACACTCGAGGGGTTGGGAGAATTCTCGACAGTTATGCAAACCCTCGACTTCGTCTCGGGTTTGCATAACTGTCTCGAATTCTCCCAACCCTTCGCGTGTTTATATCAGGCAATGCAAACACGGAAAACGTTTTCTATTGCTTAAGTGTGGTATATACTAACAGTGGATATTAATTATTTCGCAGTGGTAATTATCCATCGCTAGCCACCTCCACTTCTGTAAATAGTTGTTAATTATCCTCCACCTACCATCGCCTTCCCGCTCAAATTATGTCCAAAACTGATGTTATCAGTTTACTGCCCCCAATTTTCTCCAGATTAAAAACGAATGTCGGCTTAACACCATAACGCATTACCTTCTTCTGCGAAAACTTGCACTAAACGAGAGAAGCCGTCTTTTCTTGATGATGTACAGCGTTAACACTGTAACAACAATGATACAAGCTAACACCACCAGGGATGTAAGTATGGCGGTAGAAGAACTGGACTCGGAAATCTGGACAGTTGGATCATCCAAATGGAATCCTGGAGACGTCTTGTCAAGACCTGCTGAAATGAGGAGTGGATGAAACGGATGACGTGCCAATATATTGATGATGTCCTTCATTAACAACCCGAATAGAACCCACTTCGAATGCAAAGTGAATACGTGCTGGTGCTTTACTCCGTTCTCGGTAGGCTCGATTTCCGCCGCTCTCTCGTGTCTGGTCTGCCCTCCCCGAGAAGAGAGAGCGTGGGCTCCTTTCCCGGACAGCGGCTGGTAATCGAGCCTACGTTCTCGGTAGAACAAGGAACTGAAGTGCTGGCCAGTAATATTAGTCAATAGGATGTTAGTCCAAACAAGATTCATAGGTGCACTATAGGTCTGAGAGAAGAGAAGGAAAGTGGCCTTGAAAAGGCTTTTACCCAGACCGGAGAACAGGGAGTTTAGCACGTTAGCCATAGACACAACGTGCCTCTCGAAGATGAAAGGATTCGTCACAGTTTCCATGCAGGAGATTGGTGTAGAAAATTAATGATAGAGTCAACTTCGAATTGGAGGATCACTTGGACAGTACCGTGACGAACATGGCGATTACGCTCGGTCAATACAGAGGGACGTACATTGTATTAGCACATTTCACCAGTACAATTTGGTTAAAGAACGGCAAAGAACGCATAACCTACCAAGCACATTCTTTAGAGACTGGTTATAACAATTTCGAGTCTAAAACACTTCGGTTAACTTTGCACCGAATTCCAGAGTGGACTAGCGTTGGTAATCTCTCTGATCATCGCGGCATTTCATAATTCTGAAGGTGGCATGAAAATGGGAAACAACATGCATGTTGCTCAATGTCACTGGATTCTATTCGCGGCAAATACTTACTCTTATCAGACTCCTTTGTTACATTGCCAATGATTGTCGGTGTGACTAAGTCCTTGGAGCTTTCACCCTCGGAATTTACGGCTGTCACCATAACTTCATACATCTTATCCAATTGCACCTGAAGTAGGTACCTTTGCACTCGATATATGTCGTACGGTAGAACCATGTACATACTCCATGGTTCGCTGTTTCGTTCATTAATGATTCTGTAATATATATTGTTGTACATGATAAGACATCCATGATGGTCAGAATTTGTCCACAAAATTATGGCTTGGCTGGAGTCTGCGTCTAAAATAACTCTGATGATTGCAGGTGGGTCTGGTTCAGCTATAAAATATAAAACAGCTATATTTAGCCATGAGAGAAGGACTACTGAAATGGGTTGAAAGATTTAATTCGGTCCATATAAGCTTTATTTTCAAGGCAATTCATTTTTTTAAAATTCTAATTCCAATTTTTTTCCGCGTTTTTACGTTTCTTTCTTGCATTAAATAGCATTGTCGGTGTTTTTTCCCTTTAATTCCTTGTTGTTTTCAGATATGGTATCCATTCCTTCTACGGATAATAAGCGTTGTACGGATGTTTTCTTGGAGGATGATAATGCATGGAAAGCCGCTTCTGCTGTCCAGTTCAATAAAATCCGCATGACAGGGATAGCTTTTCCCAGACACTTCATGGTAGCCTAAAACCGGCAGTGATTTAAAAATGCATTTTGAAGGATTGCTTTAGGAAAAAAGCCTTAATGGGAGATAAACTCTCTTAAGTTTACTCGCTTCATCCTCTCTTGGCTTAGGAAAATGTAATATAAAGGTTTCAGTCTGCATATGTGCTAAGTGCTCATGATCAGGCCGGAGCTTATCGCGGTTTCCGAAGCATTAAGCGACTAAGAGTATTTCTACTCTTCCCTAGATGAGATGCCAGTCCATTATAGGGTTACTTCGGCATTAAATTCCCCGGTATCCATTTATACACCTGGGTGGAGAGAGGCACCGTGACAGTAAAGTCTCTTGCCCAAGAACACAATGTCTCCGGGGTCGAGCGAACTAATCATGAGTCCACCGCGCCTCTATCCAGGTGAGTAGGTCCTTAGATGTATTCGGGACAATTACACTAAACGAATTACTGGTAATGATGGCCGGGTTGGAACGATTAGCCATGTTATAAACGAGCGAGGACTTGCTATGATATTTAAAATCGATTAATTTGAAAAACTGAGCCAGGTACCTAAAGGGGCATCTAAAATGTAATAAGTTTATCACACGTCAGCGTTTCTGGCGGTTCAAACACGATGTATTCCACCACAGGAAAAATGATGGTGGCTGCACATTTTACCACAATGGCAAACCTAACATAGCCAAAGAAAGCCAAATTTATACAGTATTTGTCCCTGTACTTAAGACACTGAGTAGCCTAGGTATGAAGATGTTGTTGTATCTCATCTGCACGTAACGTTCTTAAGGTTTTTGATATGTACCAGTCGCCATTCTTTTTCCTACGGAGAATTAGTGCACCTTTGAAAAGCTATGATTCGAGGCGGCTTCAGTAGGTGTCTCTTCAAACCATACAAAGAACATTTAGAACATGGCTAATCTCATACCTGAGGGTGTTATAGTGACTTCTCGTCGCCATGGTGAGCCGAGAGCTTTTCCGCTCAAACTAAAGGCCGTCAACTGAACAGTGTATGTTTTGTTTCTCTCAAGACCCCATCCAAATGTACGTAATTCAGTCAACAGTTCATTTTTTAATGGACTGTTTAGTTCTGAAGAGTTGATTTCCATAACATAATAAATGTTCCGCGAACACACCACTTCCACGGGAGGCAGCTCCCACGTCACTTGAACACTGCTACAGGCTGCATAGACATGCGATACAGCCGGTGACACCTGTTTGCTCATCGAGCCTTCACCTAAAAGAGAATGAAGAGGAGAGAGATACTCAACAGATTACAGAGATAAGGTGGAAGGGGATGGATGCCTCTGTATTCCTCTGTAACACTGCTCAAGACCAGCTGAAACTGTTCTCAAATTCTCTATTCCCTCTTTACCATCTATAACAATACTCAACGAATAAGAAGACAAATTACTTCAACATATCTAGAGGACGCTCTCAGTGTGTAATTGAACTCTCCCGCCATCCATAGTCACAGAAAAGAATTGTTCGCGAGATTATATTTGGTAGAGCTTTGATCATTCGCCATTAAATTTTGACCGGGTACAACGCACCTGACACACGCTTACACGAACCCAACCCATTCCCTGCTCGCTATCATAGCAAAGTACTATGGAAGACGAGAGAGTGCGTATTCTGTTTTGAAAACTACAAAACTGGACTAAATTCTGACATGTAAAATCATGCACAATGTTTAATTTTATATTTAAATACTTGGACAGTTTCATTCTATCGCCCTTTCCTTTAGTACAAAAGAGCAGTAATTGATGGCTTGAGAAGAAAAGGTGGGGATTAAACGTAAAGGTGAAGAATTTTGTAAAATGGAATACCCATTAAACTGTCAAGATTAGACAAATGTAATTTGCTAGACAAATGCCATATCTCATTACATTTACTTGCATGTATGCAAATTTGGCGATCGAATTTTTTTTCTTTCCACCTATCGAACCTTCTAAGTACCTCGTATATTATTTAACCTGCAATCAGTGAACTTCTTTGGAAAGAACTGCCTTACCTTGAACACATACAAAGTAAATCCTTCTCTGACATTGGGAATATGTTATACCATTCTTGTACATGTTCGGTAAAGACGTGCAATTTTCCAGAGGCTCTCTCCGATCCCAGCGAAAAAAGTCTCCCAACTGAAACCTAATAAATGCATCTAATTGATATGCGAAAAAATTTAAGTGGCAGAAGGTTTTCTCCATTCGAAAAGTTTTGGCTTGAAGTCTTGTGCAACTTTCTACTGGGTCCACCAGTGAGCCAGGTATAATTTCCGACGATAGAAACAAACAGTCATTCCCATACCGGATCCAACCAGCTCTGCAATCTGCTGTAGAAAAGTATATTGGTGTTATTTAACAAATAAAGAAGCCATTTGAGAACACTAGGGAAATGTACATCTACATTTCTCGATTGTTCTCAAATGACCGGAGTGTTTTATCACAATGTAATACACGGATTAAGCTTCTTCATTTACTTTAAAATATAGATTTTACGCGCGCAAAACAATAAAACACGCTTTTTCTATGTTTTATACTCTAATAAAACATAGGTTTTTGGCCAACCAGAGCGCGCGCAGGGTCCTATCTATATTTTAAATAAGGATAGATTATCTCTTTTTTCAATACACGCAAAATTATACCCGCACCGTGCTAAGGGGAGGAGGTGTGTGGATAAAATCCACTCTCTCGGTTTTCTCTCTGTTAAGGCACAGTGCAATTAATTTACATTGAGTAGATAGCCCTAAGCTTTCTCGACAAGATGATATCATTTTTGTAAGTTATGCCGTCACATAATAACGTCAAATAGCGTCATTTGATCGCAAGAATTCGGTTATAAGCCCTGGGCTAATACCACGTCGTAAGGGATTTTGGGTGGGCCTAAACTATCAAGCCTCATTAAAAATCAAATGCATCAATTTTAGGAACAAAATCAAAATTTAAAAACGTGAACGTAACCGGAACGCACCAAACCAGAAGCTCTGAGTTCATCTTCGCTGTCATTGTAAAAAATATAAAATATCTAGTTCACGGCGGCGAGGCCTCCTGCACTTAATTCTCTCAGCTTATTTGACGTACCCTTAGTTTACTGAGTGATCTGGCTTTCTGCTTCGAACTCATCGTCATCATTATCACGCCATTGTCTGAGTGATCACTCTCAAGATGACACCCTACACCATCTTCAACGTCTTCGTCAGCTGAAGGCATCTTGTAGTCGGAATTGAAATCCCTTCGATGTTAATTTCATTATTTTCCGATCCACTTATAGTAGAGTTATCGTGGTACAATCTTTCGTAATTTGGTGTCGAGTAGGTGCGCCTGTAACCAAGGGCGGCTTATACGCGGGGAGGGGCATCTTAAAACCGGTATTTTACGGTATTGGGTTTTATTGTATAATCATATAGTCTAGAAATAACTGAATTAAATAAACAATCAACCCAAAATGCTTATGGAATGTAAACATTTAAGAATTTGTGCAGTTTGATAAAGGGAACTGAAAAAAATATGTCCAATATCCGATATTTGGCCAGACCCTATGAATGAGCTTATCCATTTGAACAAAGTGCTATCATTAACGACTTACTTTCGTTCGCTTTGACTGCTTTGAAGGAAAAGTGACAAATTATGGGCACGTAGTTGAATCCGCACGTGTTAACATTTACCCAGAGATCTTTTCCTGAGGATAACACTGACCAAGGTTTTACTGGAAAAACGTTCATGGCGCTACCAAAATATCCAATATGGTGGCTCGTTGGAAACATCCCATCACGAACAGTCATCCAACATGAACCGGCTTGAGGGGCCGGGATGTGCAAAGTTAGGTGCACGTGATGATCCTCGGGGACAGAGATAATCCAGGTGTAGTTGAATTTCGTTTGCGTTACGTTAGGATAGTCTGGGCTACTAAAGTTTCCAGTGCTGCCGTAGCGAAGGTGAAAGCTATTTGAGATGCAAGCTGGAACGAAAGTGTTGAAAGACAGTTGAAATTATAACTGACTGACTGACGAACTTGACGTTTTGAATAAAGGACTGACTGACTTTTAAAATGCCATTCGTTCAATGTTTGCACTGCATTTAAATTGCACGTACTAGCTTGAAAAAGAAATGTATTCTCAGTATTATTTGTATCAAATTCCAAATATACAAAGACCCGCCTTGTCCCGCGCGTACTAACATATTTGTCTAATACTGATTGTCTATTGACCTGCTAAATTCTAACAATAACTTTCCCTGACTTACTTGCTGATAAAGCTACATTCATCGTAAAGCATTCTCAGAGACCCAGGGGCAGTTAGCCGGGGCAGGAATTCATCCTGCAAAACCTGAAGCGTCAAAAGTAAAACTTTCAACCCCTTGCCGGATTTATTTACTCCTGCTCCGACTAACTGCCCCTGAGCCTCCATTGATGATCATAATGCGAGTTTTAGACTGGGCACATCAAGATAACCTCGTTTAGCTGTTTGTTCATGAATTTCCTTTTTTTTCTTCATTTCGTTTAAGCACCCATTTATATTAATCATGCTTCATTCAGTATGAAACAAAGATGCTTCTAACTTGATTTTGGGAATTTGACAGTTAGGGTTTTATTCACTCTTGGAGGAAAAAGCTTAGCACTGATTACCTTGGCCAAGTATCAAAACTGATAATATCGACGACAATATCTAACGATAATTCCAGCAAAGAGAATTCGGAAGGAATCGGTAATTATCAAGAGAAAACGAGGTCTCTTTGTGAGTATACCATAGCGCCGTTCAGTGTAGCGAGCAAATCAGATAGGCTCTTATTATAAAAACCTAATACCCTTAAATTCGTGTTCTATTTCCGTTAGATCTCAACCTTTAAAATGAGGGAGTAGTTATATGTATGTAAATAGATACATCAGTCATGAAGCAGCAACCAATAGCTATAATAATTTTCTTTGATGCAGTTCTTCTTTTTTTTTTTGTCTCGTTTCAATTCGTTTGTGTGTCTCCTTGTTTTGCTTCTTTCTAAACATTAATATTATTATAGATTATATAATTGGTACAGCTTGCAACGAGTGAGTCTTCTTTTCTTTAAATTCTCGGTACCAATATGATCAATGTAAGACGTGTGAACTGTAAAATGTTGTTTTTTAACTGTCTAGTTTTTTGCGTGTTGCATTTAAAAAGTTTGTAAGAAATGTAAGTTTTGTAGGCGACTTTTGTATTGTAAAAAGTGTTAGTAGTGTAAGTTATGTTAGGATTCACTGTACGTTGTAGTCACTTAATATTGTAGGTAATGTCAGTAATTGCCGAATAAAATGTAGCCTGTTGAAAAAAAAAAAAAAAAAAAAAAAAAAAAACCTAATACGCCGTTCTCAAAATCTGATCGGCACTTCTCACCACTTGACCTACCTTTGCATGTTATTTTATTGAAAATGATGAAGTATATCCACCACAAGGCCGGTAGTAAATGCCTAGCTACACGAAACATCGTTAAAAAAGGAGGAAGGCCTGACATATTCTGCACCAGCAAGTTAAACTCAGCGCTGTTAGTTTAAAACAGCTCTAACGTCAGAGGTTGACGTTTTTGAAATAGACAAAATTTCAGGAACAAACAGCATTAATAAGTTATACTTTCCTGACCAAACTGAGAACATCAAATGGCACCGTTATCATTAGTGCAAACAAATGGAGGGAAATTATTTCCGTAAGACCCATAAGGTTAAAGAAAGAAAGAAAATCCAGCCCGTTTATGAACATTTTTTTTTTCCTTTTTCAACATGCAAATGTAGCAATTAGTTTCGTACTTTCAAAGTTCTTATATCTGCTAAAAATTCACTAGAAAAAAATCATTCATTATACATTTTATTCTTAACCTAAGTAGCTGCTTTTCGACGATGCTTCTATTGACTAGTACTGTTGATAGTATTGAAGTGCAAAATAAACCCAGAGCAAACAAAAAGGAAATGTCATTACTGTTAGACTGTACAGAAGATTATTGCATGCCAGATAGAACTTATTACATCTGACAAACTGTTTGGTACTGTACTGTTAATGACAGCAGCTGAAATTAAGAAAGAAAGAGGTAATCAACGTAGACTTCAATAATTGTTTCACTCGCCGCTGGTAATAGCACTTTGATGAACAGCTTGATTTTCTTGGATAAGGTGCAAGAAAGAAATATCGACAAAAAGAATTAAAGCCAAATGAGAGATATAGTACATGTTATCTCATTTGCTTGAAGTTTAGCTTTTGTGACCAAAGTTAAAATACTACTGAAGTTCAATACGGTTTGTCTTTGACTCGAATTTGTACTGTATAGCTCGGGCAGGAATTACATCTTTGTTTTTTGCTTCAATGATGACAGAAGCAATGTCACAGCATGGTTTGTTAATCAATTTATCGCATGGAAAGGTATTATACTGAAGGTCGACTATCAAATTAAACAAAACTGATGAATCCAGTAGAAGCACATGTTAAATAAAGAATTCGTCTTACGTCATAGCCCAATCTTTCCATATTTTTGCTCAGCGATAATAGAGCCAACTTATTTTATTTCTGAGAGGGTGCGTTAACGAATCCTGCAATCCTGATTGGTTCTTAACACAGTCCACCGGATATTCCGCGCGCGATGTGTGCGTGGAAAATGGTATTGATGAGAAAGGAAAATATAAATAACGTATTTAAATTTAGCAAGGGGTCGGTCTGTAAAAGTGAAAAACTGTGACTTCGGACTTCAGGCTGCATTTTCAAGACCTCGGTTACAGGTTTTCACCGTACGGACGACCTCCCTACCGTCAAATAACATGTTTATTTTTCAAGTTCCTTCAGGAAGTTATACTTAATGCTGTTTGCTTTAGACTTTTATCTACCTTTAAAGCGCCAGTTCCTGATAATGGCACCGTCCGTTTTAAAATAACAGCTTTTGGAAATCTTTTTATATGATTTTAAAATATCCGACGAAACATTTGGTGACAGTAATAGAGTGACCTTGACTAACACAACATAGAAATCAAACAAGTCCTCTTGAAAAAGATTACTAAGACCAGTGTATTCCCTCGAAAAGCTATCATGGCTTGCTCCAAAAAGTTCATATCAAGTGTACTTTACCATTTGAGTGTCATTTATTATGTTGCTATATTTCTTTTGAATCTTTGGCTCAAAGTCTGACCCTTCATCTTTTTTGGCCAAAAAATTACTATGCTCTCTTCCTTTGCTTGTTCTTACATATGATTCAGTTCTCCTTTGTTTCTCTGCTTTTTATTTTTAACTCCTTTAATGCGAACGATTATTGTTTTGCAATTTTTTAGCTTGATCTTCCACACAGTTAGCTGACCAGATTCAAGTTTAAAATTGCCAACCTCAAACGACGGCCTCAGCGATGAGTGGCTCAGACAAACGTGTAGTGCCTTCAGTATTGATAAGGAGCTTTAGCAACGACTGGGACGTCAGGAAGACGCTTAGTACAAAAAAATAAATTTATATTTTACCCACGAATTTTACAAATGTCTAGATGTGGTAGACCAATGCTTCTAAAAAAAGTGTCCAGGCTAAACATGCAATGAAATCGTTCAGCTCCAGATGGAAATACGAAACATTAACCGCTGTCACTCGCATTCAGGAGACTACGAAGTACTTGGTCATTTCACGCTCTTATTTTGTAGAGGAAGACAAAGGAATTTACAAAGATTTATAACGCACGTGCACAGGTTTTGTTTTGCTCATTATACCTTTTGTTTGGTAATCGTGTTGCCATTGTCGTTGTCCTAAGCTGCGCAGACTACACTACATACTCACGTTGACCAGCATGAACGTGGGTGCCAGAGGTTTTCTCTTGCGCGGCCGTATTGTGAGCCACTTTTTGTGGCTTCGCCGCTCGTGCCGACCGACCTGAAGCGAAGAAGAATATTTTCGTCCGCCGTGCGCGAGAAAAAGCCTCTGGTAGCATGAACGCTCTCGCCTTCAAGACTCTTACTGGATTCGGACACCAGTTGGCGGTTGTTAACAGCATTTTCCCAGCGTGCCGTGTCTCCAGCAGAGACAGCGCGCCGAGAGCAGACTGCTTGTTAGTCCTAAAACTAATTTGCATTCTAAGTTTGTATAGTAATGTAAACAAAACAGCTTGAGGTGTCGAAAATCTACTAAAAGAGAAACCATTCTTAAGATACCTGCCAACAAAAACAAAGCCATTAACCACAGGAAAACACAAAATAAAATAAAGTTTGTTCGTCCCTAAGTGATATCCATTCCCCTGACACTTCAAGTTCAGCTCGAGATGCCAGCCCCCTATTGTGAAAAATCAATTTTCATAAGAATGCGATTAACAAAAGCACAATCTATTACAAAACAAACTTCAGCGACAACTGAATCTCCGCGCTCATGCTAGCAGAATCAAAATTTATACTAACAGCCGATTGTTGACATCTCGAGACTTAATTACTCTATTCGTTCCTGTCTGTCGTCCACGCTGGCTCCAAAGCACGAAAACATGAGTTAGCAAAACCACCGAGCCTCGTCCAATCTGCATACACAAGCAGGTAGTGATCGAACGCCGTACGGACGGATTCCTTGCTGCTGGGTAAGTTGAAAGTCTTTGATAAACGTGCAATGTTGCTGAAAACAGTAATGTAGATATACCTGTGTGTGACTCGCCATTGGATACTGGTATGTTAGAGCACGATACAGAAGATATCGAGGTATTCAATATTTAAAGTTTCCGTTTGGCGGACTCGGTCGCCGAATAGTACCTTCATAAGACGAATGAGCCTTTTTGAAACTCAATACATGCGACAATATTGACAAGGAACAAGTTAAAACATGGAAATTATAAGGAGTATATAGAAAGGATGATGTACAAAACATGCAACTTTGAGCAATCTTTTGTTAAGTTGTATGTATCGCAGCCTCGGTCGAAAGCATCGTTGCTTTACACCGATCTGTTGTCCTGATTCAATCCTTGAATGTGTTAAGAAGTTGCAGCATTCAAACATCTTATTAGTTGCTGTTGTTTACCAGTATAGTTTTAACAGGTAGCGAAGTTTAAGTTAAACTAGTTACTTGAAATTAAACGAGCTGGTCGAAGAATGATCGCAAATTAATGCGAAACGAGGCCACTATTTTGGAGTGTATACAAACATTTTTCGACTTTGCTTGCAATGTCAAATATATTAAGCCTCAGTAGAATGTGTTTACAAGTCGCTACAACTCAACTGAAGTCAAAGGAGCAATTTTGTACACTAACTCAGGCTCGCGGCAGCAACTACAAAGATAATAAGATGCCCTTCACAACTGCGGGTGACAACATTCATAATTCAATAAAATACTTGCTTATTTATATGCAATTCGTTAATAACAAGAGAAACTTTGAATAAGAGATGCAGCCACTGCCAGTACTACACGAGATCGGACGACAGCTTGCTTCGATGGGAACTTTTGGCATGGCGAAGCGATATTCCATGATGAGTTTCGCATCCGTTATATTGCAGTAACGCAGTTTCACAGTTTCCGCTAGGAAAATCACTTCATTGCCGTTTGAATAAACGATGTTGTGAAAATGAGTTACCTACGGAATAAATTAAACTATTCCGTGATTGTTATTCTGCCTTGATGTATTTTCAATTAACAAGTATTTGCTTAGCTAGAAACGGGAGTAGGATAGCTGGCTTTGCATTTTGTAAAGCAACAAATGCGACTTAATCCAAATATTCTTGAGACTTAAACGTTCTAATGAAAAGCCGGGTACGCCAAAAATCGAGTAAGTAAAAGTAACAAGGAAGCGTTCGGCAGGTCATGTTCAAACGGCGTGTCAAAACGCAGCCATCTTTGAGGCTTTCAATTCTCGATCGCTGGTGCGGTTTTATGGATGACTGTCTTTGTGACAGTAACTTTTTGGCATGATTTTGAATAAAAAGCTCCATTTAGCTGCGTGCATTAAACAACCAATCATAAAGAGGTTACTATCCATTCGAATAGAGCATGCGCCGAGTTTCAAGGTATGCAACCCCTAAGTTTCAAGACCTCAGTTAGTGGGCTATAAAATCTGGTCATGTTGGCGGGATAGTCGGCTCAAATGGAACACTAGAAACAATCCCTCTTAATGATGTGTTCACAGGTATGGTTAAGCTTACAATTCTCTAAGCCTTTCTTTAGTTCTAAAGTGAACCCAGTCGACAGACCTTACTGACTGTGCATGTAAATGAGGTCTTGTTTGACAAGTTATAAAGCGTCAAACGTGACGCACAGGAAGAAGTAAAATGGTTTGCAAAAACAACTTGCGTTGGCATTGCGTTAGCAAAAGAAAGCACTAAGAAAACTAGAGGAAAATTCTGTGTCTGGTCTTAAAAGATCATCATCTGCATCATCTGACGAGAGAAGTACACTGACAGATCCTTCGCAAGTATAGCGATCTTTAAAGTGCAGACACTGGCTGTTTTTAGCCATCTTACACGTTAACAGGCCTGTTAGCAGGTAATAAGGAATTCTATAGTATATGTATAATGCTGCTTTGTTTACAGTGCTCTGAGCTAGCATAGTACGGTATAAGGAAATGAGGCAAATATGCCGCAAAGATATTTCGGGCAGATGTCACTCTGGCATAGAGGAGAACGAAATACAAGCTATGTACCTATTTGGAGTGGACAACGGGTATTTGAAACAGGAGTCGCAGTACAATAATGACATTACGGCCCGTCTAGATCAATTTTCATGACTGGGAGAAGTTTTGATAAGTGAATATTTCTAATATGACCGTTTTTTCTTTTAATCAAAAGGAAATTATTCGTAAGTTGACAGTCTTGTCAATTAAGATATTTTAAGTGGTTGCATTTTTACAATAAAAATAAAAAATAAACAATAACTTTTTGAATAGTAGAAACTCTTGCTATCACTTCCTCTGTATACCTGAGCTAGTCAAATCTTTCTGTGATCTTACACGAAATTAAAACAATTTATTTTAATTTGCCAAAGTAAAATCATGAATCAATGGCTCAAAGGCTGGAAAACCTACTTCTGCTCCGTCTACCCATGTTAGTCGTCAAGTATTTTTTTTTCTGATCACCCTTATTGTCATGGAAACCTCATGCTCTGTTTCCTGATTCTCTGTCTATTTAATAACATTTTCTACTAAGTTACGTTTGAAATCGGTGGAGAAATTTTCGTCTTTCATTTTTTTAAAATTCTTCATCAGTCGAGACGTTTTCTGTCAGTGAAGATATCTGCATCGATAAAACAGCTTTTGCTGTCAAACACCGCCAGAGAAATTCCTGCTTAATGCGTAGTTACTAGCGACGAAATTCCGACAACGACATCTGGACCGTCATGCAGTTTCAGCTTTGGAAACACGATAACCCAAAACTTCATACGACTGCAGAACTGTCATAAAAAGACCTCATAAATACCGCAATTGCTATTTCATTTTTATTAATTTTTTTTTTTTTTAACATTTGGGTCATGAGGCATTTAGAGTGATCTTATCATCCAGGAATATATAAACAAAATTACAGGTTACGAGACCAAAAAATAATCGCTGATAGTATGAACCATGACTAAAGAAGTTGCATCGAAGAATTTCTCAAGAGCAAATAGCTTTAAGAAGAGTCATTGAAATTGGTTGAACTAGGGCCCCGTGCACACTAATCCGTTTTCAAACGAAAACGGAGCTGTTTTGCCCGATCCGGAAACGGAGCCATTCGAAAACGCTCTCCACAGTGGAGCGATTTGAAAACAATATTTTTTGAAAACGCTGTTTTCTAGTGTGGACGGAGAAAACGATGCTATCTGACGGTGACGTCATCAAAATAGACACGACCGGGCGCCAGACCACTCGACCGTGAGTATCCAAAATGGCGGACAGACGCTACCATATGGTTTCTCTCTTGATCGGAATCACTTCCAAGTCTTTTGACGCTCTTGCAAGCGCATTTAACCCAGCTGAGCGCCACTTAGATTTCACAAGAAGGAAGGCTTTGACCTTGCCAGCTTCGGGAAAAACGAAGATAAAACGACTGTCTTGAAGCCCCGGGCTTCGGGAGAGTCGTTTTACCTTCCTTTTTCTTAGGTTTTGGTTGCTTTCCAGCTGTTCTTGGCATCGTTTAGAAAGAGAATATCAAAGAATTCCAAACCACAACAACACTCAACAACAAAGAATCAAGAATGGCACAAATTTTGCATCCCGATATATCAAAATTGGCTGATGCGAGTTCATTTGAGCATGCGCACTGAGGGGCTAAAAGCGTTTTCAAAATGGATACGGCGCTGTAGTGTTCACGGGCGAAATCGATACCAAGACGATAAGTGTGGACGCAAATCTTTTTGAAAACGGAGCAAAACAGCTCCGTTTTCGATTGAAAACGGATTAGTGTGGACGGAGCCTAAGACAGCACTCTCACTACACTAGAAGAATTTTAAAACGCAGCTATATTTCTACTTTTGGGTTTCTTTCCAGACTGATCCGTCACGGAAACGAAACTTTTCGAAAACGCTTTTCAAACAGAGGAATTTAGAAGGCTGGCGTAATTTTCGTTTTCTTGTTAATGATGGTGTCACGATAATCATTTGCTTGTATTTTTCCGGACCGAGATTTCCGTAAACTCAAATCTAAAATAACCGGGGATATTTGCGTTTTTAATTTCCTCTGGCTTAAAGTGGACGGAAGCCATTTGACAAGCATCAGAGTGGTTACAAAAAATTTCTGTTCTTCTCAAAGTTAAAAAGTGGTCTAAACTACTGTTGTTACCGCGTAACATTTTTTCTATCCTTGTATTCTGTTACTTGTAGAGAAAACTACGAAAAGCGGAAATGTTTTTATCTTAGCTTAGGTTCACCTTAGTGACTCGTATAATTATATAATGTAATCAGTTTCACTCAGCGCTTTGTTAGCAATTGTAAACTAATTTGCTTTCTATGTTCAAATTTCAATATCAGGTGTTGAGTGGTTGCAGCACTTTTTAACCGATGTCCCTGAAGCGCGCGTTACCGCGAGAGAAGTACCTTTCTCTTCAGAGACAGCTTCAAAGGAGTGGAGAGTTATATGAAGACAGAGATTTCCCGCCAAATTTCCGAAGCCTCTTCACCAAGACGAGGCCATCTGTAAACTTGCAATGGAAAAGACCCAAGGTATGTTTTATTCCAGAATTAGCTATTAATTGTGTGCTTCTCTGATATTAATATTTATACTCAGATATAAATTTAATTATTTCAGACTTTCCTAGTATCGTCATTTATTCACTTCTTTTCCATTCTCTTTATGTGCCCTCGTGCTGACCTGTAATTTATTTTTATTTAATATTGATGTCAACTGGCTGCCTGGCTCAGCTAGCCCCTATTAGTATTCTAGGCAGCCAGTACTCTAATTTTTATTATCTAAAATTATTTTCTGCAATTAGTTGACTTGAGAGAGATAGAGTTCAAATAAGGCTTGTTGTTGTTGTTGTCGTCGTCGTCGTCGTTGCTCATCTCCTCCCAGTTCAAATCCTTTGAAATAATTTACATAAAAAGGCGTTTAAAAATCGATTTGATAGCTACCGTGTGCAAAAAAAAAAGAGATAAATCCTGCTTACTTAACAAAAATGACGTTAGCTATTTTTGTTTTGGTTCCTGTTTGGAAATGAATTCGGCTGAAGGATAGTTACTTGACTAACAATCTGAAAAGATCTGCACAATCGTAAACGAAAAGATTCATTTCATTTTAAGCATTTTTTTAGGGGCGTATGAAAAAATTGCTGTATTCTACTTTGGATATTAAGCTTGGTAATATATAAAAATCATTTGAGTTAATTTATGCAAAAATACTACACATTAAAATAAAAATTACATTGAGACACAAATAAACAAATCTGGCACAAACTTTTGAACTTCAAAATGTCCTACGCAGGGAGGGGGTGGGGAGGGTGCAGCTGTAGTGTCAACTTTGCTAGTTTTTAGTCGTCTTGATCATTACTTTATCTCTCTAATATCAGAAGTTTTGCAATTTTCGGTAATTAAAGGTCAAGTCTGACTTAAAGTAACTAGGTGGCAACAACTTTGAGTTTTTTTTAGCCTGCTACAAAAATACTTTTCAGATCTAGGAAACCTGAAAAAGGTAGTATATTATTATCATAAAGGAACAAGCACTTAAGGATGGAGAAGATTGACCACACGGATTATAAACGTTGAACTTGAAACGTTTAGGCTAAACTTTTCAAGATGCTTCCTCCTTTAACTTCCAGGACATTTGCAAAACAGCGCCCAAGTTCTTCACCAAAGGAGTCAGCCGGACTGACATCGCTCAAGGACGAATGCTAAACTGTTGGTTTGTAGCTGCGGTGGCATCTTTGACAGACGCCAAGGAGTTGTTCGATGCGGTGTGTCCCTCCGATCAAGGCTTCGATGAACCCACATACTGCGGAATGTTCAGATTCAACTTTTGGCGGTTTGGTGAATGGGTTGAGGTTATTATTGATGATTTCCTTCCCACTCACAATGGTAAGCTGTATTACGCTCGCTCAAGTGACCCGGAGGAATTCTGGAGCGCGTTGTTAGAGAAGGCTTACGCAAAGTAAGTTAAGTACTGAAAAACCTTCAAAGTCTTCTAGAGATTCAGGTTAAAATGTTTCAATTATTGTAGTTTGCAAAGATAGAAAAACACCAAGGAGTTTACAATAAACCATAAAGGAACAAGGATATAAAAGGATGGAGAAGATTGACACGGATTCCAATCTACCAACTTGAAAACAAGTCAGGCTAAACTTTTCAAGATTCCCACACCGTGCATTGTGGCGTAGCTCTTTTAAAGCTGGCTTTGTATCCCGACCATTTTGGGACTGTTCTTCAAGATAAAACCCAGCCGTTATTGATATACCTAAGCACCCCTTGTGAACAGGTCCTTGGAACTTTTCGAAAATGCTAGCTCTTTGAATTCTTGAAAACAATGCAATGAAACAAAATTAAAACGAAACTAAATGTGCATGAAGTCAATACTGTGGGAAACGTTTTGTTTGCCCGGTCACTTTGATTTTACATCACTGTTTTGCTGTTGTTGTTGTTGTTGTTGTTGTTGATGATGTTGTTGTTGTGTTTTGTAGTTTTTGTTTTATTTTTGCATAGTTTAATTTAGAGCTTTCAACCCGCTTTTCTTGAGTGGATACTATAGGAGACTTCTCTCTTATCCTAAAATCACGTAGGAGTTTCCTTTAGTGCCGTGTGTTGGAGTGGACTGAGTCTTTTCTCATTGCAGAGTCTGTGGATCCTACGAAGCCATGGGATTAGGACGAATAAGTGAAGCTCTACAAGATTTTACTGGAGGCGTTATAGAGATGATCAACTTACAAACGCCTCCAACTGACGGCTCGTTAGATGTGTATAAAGTGTTGCAAAAGGCGCATGAGCGGAACTCTCTGATGGGTGCCGCAATAGAGGTAAAAGAATTTGAACCAAAGGGTGTAGGCGTACAAATAATAAGTTCATGGGTCATTGGATTAAAATAAAAATCGACAGATCTAAAAAAGGTAGAATGACGAAGACACCCCCTCCCCTTTCCTCTTGGAGCATTTGTAAACAAATCAAGACAATGTCACAGGCAAAAAATGCTGATAAAATAGACCCTTTGCATAAATGGCGTCTAAATTTGAATAACAATACTTGGTACATCCTTAGCCTCACATTCATGTGAAATTTCCTTTGTCTTGAAACATGAACGTGAGGCTAAGGATGTACCAAGTATTGTTATTCAAATTTAGGCGCCATTTATGCAAAGGGTCTATAGAGGACGAAAAATGCAGTTTTCAGAGAGGTACCACTTAAACTGGAAATTAACTGTATGCAAATGATATTTTAAGGACGAACATACCACAATAGTTTTATATTGAGAGCTGTGTATATCCAACTGATGTACTAACTGACTGTAAATCGGTGATGATTTGTTATTGATCTTCTCGTTTTTGTCTGTTTATTGTAGACGAGTGCACAGACCGTTCAGAAAACATTACCAAATGGACTTATAACAGGACATGCGTATTCGATAACAGGCTTTGCCAAGGTAAATGCTTACTGATAGACTGCGAGCAGTCTCTTTCTTTTCCTAGCCCGCTAGAAGTTGCTGAAGCATGCGATGGAGAAGCGAGCCGAGAGAAGCGCACCACTCCCTCCTCATTTGTTTCCCTAGTTTGCATAACACATTTGCATAATATATTTTGAGCTCCGCGCGCGGATGATTTCAGGAACAAAAACCGACTACTCGTAGTCTAGCTTACTAATGGTTCATGGAAATAACTGCTCACAATTCAGGCAAATCTCACAGGTCTCAATGTGGTTCTTTAAGTGCAGCTTGCTTCCTAACTCGGCTATCCTCATGTTGCATTTAGATTGTCTTTGTTGATCAGTAACACACTGAATAGGCCAAGTGAGTTTACAGAAACAAAACTTACGGCTGTCGCAGTTATACTGGACTGACTGAAATTCAACTTTTAGTTTCCTTCTTTCCTTTTTACGGTCAATTCTGTTTCGTCTCACATACCCATTTTACCATTCACAGGTTAATTTACCTGCTATGTGCGGACTAAAGCTAATTCGCCTCCGTAATCCTCATGGAAATAGCTCAGAATGGAAGGGAGCTTGGAGCGACAGGTGACAATCACAAACGAAGAAGGGTCAACGCACTCGAATCCCAATTTTAGCTTGTATTATAAAACCGGTGAAAGAAACTCATTTTTGGGCGAAATATTAATACTGAACAATGCCGAAGTTGTTCTCTGAAAGCTGCTGAGTGACAATAGGAAACCTGTTGGCAATGCGATGAATTTATAATCCTGCAGTTCTCTTCTTTTGCCTGTGTTTGGATGTACCAATGATTACGAATCGCACTTGCTTGAATTGTAATTTTGTCGTCACAAAAGTCATTTTTACGGCTAAACTGCAACTATCTGGGGGCTATTAGTCTTAAAACCTGCAAAGTAGTTCTTACCCGGCCAGTGTTATTATATTAAAAAGAAAACTGGCGCGCTTTTACAAACGGCTAGCATTATCCTTCAATTGTAATATTCAGCAAGACTAAATTCAATTCACTACTGACTAGCCTTAGCTAGCTGGTGAGTAGCATTTTGATATAATACATTAAGTAGCCTCAGTCATTCTTGATTCAACTCGAACTTTTCTTACGTGTACTTTCAGGTCTGAAGAGTGGTATCAATTATCATCAGAGGAAAGAAAAAGACTAAACCTTGTGTTTGACGATGACGGAGAATTTTGGTGAGTGCAATTTTATGACCCGAAGGAGCATTTGTTGGGATCGCAGTTGTCGGCCTGATAATGAAAAGGAGTCTTTACGACTTGAAACTTATCGATATCGTCGAATGAGCTATTACATATATAAAAGTTCTTCCTAATGCCCTAATAGTTCTCAATGCCGTTGCTTTATATCATGCAGTACTTTTCTATTCACAGGATGACAATGGAAGACTTTCAGGCGAATTTCACACGACTAGAGATATGCATGCTTACTCCAGACAGTGTTTTGGAGGAAAGCGAGAAGAAATCATGGAAGATAAGACGAGAGAAAGGCCGGTGGCAGGCTGATGCTACAGCTGGTGGCTGCAGGAACTTTATTGACACTTTCCACATCAATCCTCAAATAAGGTATGAGATTTCTTATGTCCCCATGATCCATTGGTTGTTTTACCTCAGGGTTTGAATTTTGTTGAACATCGATAAGCAAAAATTATAACCGACCGCAATTATAAAACGACACAGTCAAGAAAATCCTCAATTATGTTACAGTCACTACCAATTGTTTTGACTTTCTTCAGTAGTTCTTGTCATAAGTATAGAAATCTCTAAGTCAAAAACATACGTGACTCCAATTCAAGTACGCGATCAGTTTTCCGTTCTAAAATTTGAGTGCTTAGCAAAATCTTCCGAAGGCCTATCATTTTGACGTTCACATGTGCTCATGTGAACGTACCTAACGAACCAGCAGTTGTCCTGCCAAATCTTCCATCGTCTGAACTGAAAACCAGAAAGTGCCTTTGGGGAACAGCATCTTTTAAAACTGTCCTTTGGGTGGCAGCAGGTAATGGTTGAGTGGATTTCTTCCATGATTAAACAGTTCTGTTTTGTTTGACAGGATTCAATTACAAGACCCTGATGAGGAAGATGACGAGGACCGCTGTTCAATTGTAGTGTCACTCATGCGTATTGATCGAAAAAGAACCCCAGCTAACGAAAGACCTCCTATTGGGTTCGCTATCTATAAGGTGACTTTGAAACTACTGTTGCGCAGTGAAAGCAACTGTGCTCTGTAAGACGATAATTTCTTATATATTTTTCCAGAGGACTTTGAAGTTCATTGATTGCAAGTAACTGTGTTCACTTTGTTACGTATAAGCGTATGACTCCCCGACCGTATTGGAACCCTTCGCAATCATCTCGCCGCTCACTAAGCTGCAGGGAGATTGCATGGTGTCGAACTTATTCATTTAGTCACAATCTTGGAACATACTTGTTCCACTCTTTTCTAACATGGTGATGACCTAGTGCTCCGAGAAGTCTTATTAGGAACCGCCCATTTTTCAGTTGCCCTAAACCTCTCCATCAAAGCGAGGCCTAGTGCACAACCACTTATACTTGTTCCACTCTTTTCTAACATGGTGATGACCTAGTGCTCCGAGAAGTCTTATTAGGAACCGCCTATTTTTCAGTTGCCCTAAACCTCTCCATCAAAGCGAGGCCTGGTGCACAACCACTTATTGTTTTGAAGTTGGAATTTTTTTTCTTTATTTTACTTATTCCCTGGAAGTTCTAATTATTTAATAAGTAGCTCAGGGCCCAATTTAAACCCGCATTGCTGAACCTATCACCCCTAACTAAACATAATAAATAAGTAGAGAGTGAACGATTAAATTGGGTCTTTCAGTGCCATGTTTTTGTGATTTAATTATTTAATTTCTCTGTTACTGCTAGGTACCAGACGACTTTCGTGGTACCAAGGACCGTTTTGACAGACGGTTTTTCGAGACAACCAAAGCAACAGCCATGACAAACTCCTTCACTAAGCTAAGAGAAATCAGCTCTAGATACTCACTACCACCAGGAGAGTACGTCTTAGTCCCGTCCACATTTCACCCACGACAAGAAGCTGAATTCCTTTTGAGAATATTCTCGGAGAAACCGCATGAGGCACGGTTAGTAATCATGACCTTTTTTAACTAGCGTAATTTCCCTGTGGATGGATGTTTTAGCTGTGAGTTCTAATATTTTCCAAGTGTAGTTGTAATAAGTGCAGCTCAGTAATGTATTTATGTAAAACAGGACAAAAGTAGTTTGACAGAAGCTTGAGATATTCAGTAGTTTTTGTACCGAAAGTGAATTTCTGCAGGAGAACCTCAACCTAGAGTTTTGCGGTGTCGGCTGAGTGTAAGCGGTCAATGCAGACAGATCTAAATTTGAGATTTACACCTTATAACGGCTAAAAACACCAGCCACATATTGATTTTATTTCCAGGCAGTTGAACCAAAATTATCGATCAGATGTAACTAAAGAAAGGCTTCAACACCGTTGAATGAAAATGTTTGTCTGCGATTGTATTGAATTTCCATGGTCATATTACCGAGTTATTCCCAGGCCTTTTTCTGCGTATGCATCACACAAAATTGCTTCATGTATTCCGACATAGTTCTTCAAGTCGGAAAAACATGGAGCTTGCCCCCAAAGGAAGGACGCGTGTCCTGTGTGATGCATTTTGTGTCCTCAAGTGTTTCAACATCCTGTCAACAGTGCTTGAAAAATCCATGGTCTCGTAGCGAACAGTTCTTCATCTTTCTCTTCCTTTCGTTTTGCAGTGAAATTGACGTGGAAACAAAAATAGTGACTGCACCAAAGGTTTGTAGAGTTAAATCGTCATGGCTTATTGACGACGAATACCATCCAGGAAAGAAGTGCGCAATATTAAGGAAAGGGCCCTTTAAGGCCGGTTTGAACATCCCACATCCCGTTGATCTTGGGCTTAAATGTCCCACGCCCCGTTAACTCCAGTTGCTAAAATGAACGATTTCCTTATTTGATATAGGGAAATCCCATATCCCATTCATTTTCCCCCGAAATTCCCTGTATTCAATTAGATTTTTTATCTTGGGAAAGGGGATGTGGTCACAAATTGGGCTGGGAAATAGGATTACACTCCACCCACTTTCTGGGTCCTAAATGTTTGCTTTACAAGTTAGATGACGTTGATATAGGTTAGTTACATCCCGTCTGCATTTTATAAGCGCTCGTTTCTTTTCTCAGCTAGCAAAATGTGCTGATTGTGTCACTGCTGTATAGAGTCGTTTCCTTTGGTTTTAAAATTGATCATAACTAGTTTTTCTATTACTTCTTTCTTTAAGCGTTTAGTTTCTTCAGAGGAGGCCTTGGACATCGACAAACAGTTTTGGAAAACATTTCAGAAATTTTCAGGAGAGGTCAGTGAACGCGTTTGTTTTGTTTCCAGAGAGGGCAGAACATAATCCAAAGACTTACATCGGGAAATATGGCGTGGAAGGCATTTACCCCTTTTGCAGCACAATTTTATGTTTTTTAGTTTCCAAGTTATTTCCGGCAATAACCAGCTCCCTGGTTTTTTCTGCATACGCGTTTTTCACGTATTAGACATTTTTTTCAAAGTAACGATGCTTCACGAGGACGTTACTACTTAAATAGCAATGGCTCACTCTCCCAGCACTGGACGATAAAACAACTGGCAACTGACAGGTCACTTCATTTACAGGATGGAGAAATTGATCAATATGAACTGCAGGAAATCTTGAGCCTTGCGTTTGCCAATTGTAAGTACGGAAGCTATCCAAATGTTCTTGGTACAAAAATTTGCATTGTTTTAAAATATGTTGTTGTTGCTGCTGTTATTATTGAATTTTTATGGTGGTCAATGCGGTTTTTGCTCAGCTAAAAGAAGCTTCTTCTCAAGTATGCCACCGACAACTAAAGAAACAGATATTTCAAATGAACACAAAAGCTGCATTAGGCTAAAAACCCGATCATGGAAACCGAGCCACTAATTTCTTTCTCTTTTTTAGTATGATTGTTTTTCTTACTCACCTCCTGATATTTTCTTTTGAATTTTAGTGGTAAATTCTAACTCATTTAGCCTGGAGGCTTGCAGGTAAAATTTCACTGCATTCAGTGTAAAATAGTAGATATCTATTCTTAGATAGTTTGATTTAAAATTTATATCCAAATGTATATGCTTTTACTTCATTATTTTGTTTTCTTGATGCACCTGCTAACTAGCAGGTGCGTCCTGTATATTCTGCCCATCCCTTCTGTGGGACTCACCGTTACCATAGCTAAGTCTGTCTATGTCGATGTCTAGAACACATACTGGCCAGTACTGGGAAGATGATTATTTCATTATCATCATCATCATCATTATTGCTCTTCCTGTCTCCTTCTGGAAAATAATTTCAATTGACTTTTCATTTCCGTGAATAGGAAAAGGACAAGGAAAACAAGGTGTAAATGCCTTTTCGGCTAAATCCAGAACAATATCAGTTTAGTGGTACGGTTCGGGCACTAGAAAAGAGCACGGACCATGCCAGTACAACTGGATTGACTTTTTTCTTTTGATTTCCTTTGAATAGGAGCATGATTGCCATGTTTGATGTATCCTTTAATCAAAGATGTCAGTTATTTTACTTGCATGCCCATACTAGTAAAAGAGAGTTACAGCACTGCAAAAGCATTTTAAGCCTAACAAAAAAATAGTACTAAAAGTAAATCAGATAACAATGATTAGACTTTCGATTATAGATTTCTCGCATTTCTAAACAGGATGATACGTATTGTACTAATTGCTTGTTAAGATAATAATTAGTAGAGTTCATTAGTTGGATAATTAAAGTTGAAATTGGCATGTGCTTGTTATTAGGGATTCTATCATCTATTTTACTAAAAAATGTCGTCTGTAATTGATGAAACAGAACTTGTATACAAAATAATGAAATGACGCATGTATAGTTAGCCTATAGGCTTGTAGGCTGAGGCCTATACGTTTTGAAAACCGCTCTCAATTTCACTATGAAATAGACCGTAATTTTCCCTATTATAGCATTACAGAATCCGCCAATACATTGTAGATCGCGATAATATTGAGGCTAGTCACGCCAAGTGAAACTTTGGAAGCCTAAAAAGTCATCCAGGTGACCGGAAAACACGTAAATGGTTTGTGCCAAGTTTTTACATTGATGCATTCTGTCCCAGTCACATTTTGAGTGCTTTTTAAATACTTGTAGAATCCCCAAAAAATGAAGGAGA
>JAHPZR010028809.1:0-17759 GCA_019787425.1 Platygyra sinensis
ACTTTATTCGGTTGTATTATTGGTCAGTACAACATACATGCAACATGCAGGACAAACATGCATTCACGTGCTGATAGTATTTGTTGTGACGTGCTCTGTTAAGTAACCATGGTAAAGGAAGCATCTGATTACGTGCAAGTTTAAACACAAAGCTACAAAAAGACTATTAGATTATGATCTGTGGTATGTTATCACATTAACTGTTACTTATTATATGTCAGGTTTACGTTTCAAGTCATTACTTTTAAGTTATTTTAACTTTAACAGTGAGTTACATGTATATATCCAGTTAATGTTTCAATGCACATGCTCTCTGGAAAATTATAGAGTGATGTATACACAGTTTAAAGAAAAAAAAAACACAGACGCCCGTGAGCAAATGACGCAAAGCTGTCAGCGGTCAACAGACAAAATTAAAGCATAAGTAGCACTGTAACGAGGCTTGTTAAAATTTCTGATGGTATATATTCTTTGCTTAGCTCTGTTAGTGTATTTCAATTGAGATTACAAGCATGATTTCTAGTGCTTCACACATGTTCTGGGGTGTAGCAAGTTCTTGATATATGTTTGCATTGCCTTTCTAAACCAGTCAATGTGAATGACTCAATGTCTTCTTTCAGTTTCATGACAGTAGTAAGAAAAACACTTTAACGATCAGTTTACGAACTCAACTTTTCAGCCGCCTTTTCAGTTACGGACAAGTCAAGCTATATTGGATAACAATCTTCAGAAACTTACAAAGTTACAAAGGCATGTTAGTTCTTAAAATCATGATTATGAATGAATAAAATAATGACTCACTGACTGTCTGACTGATTGACTGGTTGACTGATTGACTGACTGATTAATTTACTGATTGGCCGATTGACTGACTGGCTGACTGACTGGCGGACTGAATGATGAGCTATATAGTGCTCAACCCATACATGGCTGATTACTGCTTTCAGATGTCCCACACAGCTTTTCTCCTTTCTGATTTTCTTAACCCATTGACTCCCGGAGCGTTTCGCCAAAAATGTATTTTTGGACATTTTGGAGATTTTCAGCCTGGAAATGGGCCAAATTAGCTCCAATCTACTCAAAAAAGCATTTGCAAGTGGCAGCACGCCATTCTTTTCAATAGCACCACGTTTTACGGCATTTTCGCTCGGGCATGAACAGAAATCAAAATTTCGAGATTTTTGGACTAGAAAGTGACCTAGGTTTTTTTTTAACTTTTTTGCGCTTTTCCTATTTCTCCTTTTCTTATCTTTTTGCTGCAGTGATTGACCTTCTACTGGGCTTGCTTCCAGTTTAAAAAATTCCGAGAAAGCGTCATGGAGATGGGCAAATTTCCATGGACTAGCCACGTGTAGTCGCAAGCAATTTTGCTCTGAGGTTTCAGTCCATTTCTGAGCATTTTCGTGCATATGTCAGGCTTCACTGAGCCGAACACTCTGATCTGGGTATCAGTGGAAAGATCTCTTCCTCCTGCAGAACTTGAATACAGATGATGCCAAATTAGGTCAAAGGTGATGACGTCAGAAGAGAAACAAAGGCCAACGCTCGACACGACCGGTTACGGCCGGCATGGGAGTCAATGGTGCCAAGTTTGCTCCACGAAACTATCGTCCCCAGACTCGCTATAAGTCTCGGGACACGAGAGAGGCCTTAGCTCTTTATTGGTTCTTCAGACGTTCTCAGGGGACGTCACGCAATCTTTGCTTCCACAAGAAGTTCGTTGAGGTGGAGTGCGTGACAAGCGGTAAGAATATCTTGTTTACACAGTAAGACGTTTACTAAATACCGTGACAATATGTAAGATATAAGTAGTACATACGTGATGTGCCACCTGTCGAATCATAGTAGACTGAGATACTCCGGCTTCTCCTCACCATTCCCTTGTAACTCACTTTTCTTTTAACAGGACTATGTCCAACATGGCTTCCAGATCGACTCTGCAACAAAAATAAAGCAAGTGTGATAGAACAATTAAAAATCGCACAATTTACGACGTCTATCTGTCTGTACAACCACAAATACTCAAGTAAAAACTGAAATCGCCTTGACGGTGTCAATAATAATTTTGCGATATTCAAGACTAAGTAACGATTTTCTTCCAAACAAGAAGCAAGTGGCTGCAAAGCACACGAAATCAAAGGGGAACTATAAAATTGTTTTAAGTTGCAAAGTGTCATCAAGCAAACAAGTGTTAGTGTAATGTGTATTAAACAGGAGTTGCTTACTCTGGATTCCGAATCAGTTCGTCGTAACTTGTCACTAGACTCTGGATTTCTCTTATGTCTCCTGAGTTCTATAAGATATTCATAAAAACAATTGTGAGCATAGCCTAGAGGTAGCACACTGAAACATTAAAAAAGAAGTTGAGCAAGGAAGATACATAAAAAGATGTACATGTATCTATGAACAAAGGAGATTGTGATCGCATGATAAACAAAAATTAATTGCAGTGAAAACATGGAGGCACGTATACACAGTTGTAAATAAACTTCACCTGTAATGGAGAAATTTATATTTCGAAAAAGCACAACAAACAAAACAGTTGGAAAACAATCATTGGACAATTTGCAACCCGTTTTGAACTCTTGGACTAGGAAATTAATACTCTGATACAAGTGTAGAAGAGTTCAAACCAACTGACCTTCATCACTGTCTGGAATAAAGTGTAGGTCAGTGATGCACGAGGTACTTAAGAAGTCAGAAAGGTATCCTAACCGGACTCTGAAAATGAATAAAAGAAGTTATTGAAAGCATTGTCGTCATGTACGGTTGGTTCAATTAGTACTTATTAGACTTAAAACTGGTGAAACATGTATTTGTGTTACATTAGTAAGTCTACTTGTGAAGAAACCCAGGAGACTTTTAAAATACTAACAGCATAAATTTTAATTCTTCTTTTATTTATACAGTTACATGAATTTGTTGCGAGATTTGTAAAAGTCACGGACAAAGCAGTTATGATTACAAAGAGGAAAACAACGTGTCAACCGGGAATCTAAACCGCTTCTCTTAAATCCGCGCTTCTTTCTTTAAACATTTATTACACGTACTGTATTTCATCGTCGATTTCCTAGCTGTATTTAATTTCTCTTTGTTTTTTACTCATTTTTTCGCAGTTGGAAAAATGTTGTATGTTTTAACAATGTGAGAACTTTGTTATAACTCACCTCACTCCTGATATGTAGCCGCTTCGTAACATGACAATCATTTTGGCAATAGATGATGAAATAGAGTCCTCTATAGAAAGAAAAAACAATGTCATTCAGTTTCCGCTACTCGCACTTGTGCCCAGACGAATACACAAGCTCTGGAAAGTGCGAGAACGGTTTCTGCATGCTCTTGTCTTCAGACAACGCATCTCACAAGAGACAGAAAAGAGACCACAATGACTTACTGAAAAGGTTTGCAAACATGAAATGCACAGTAACTTGGAACTGCACATAACATTTGCTCGGTACAGCCAACAAAGTCAACATGTGACCGTGAAAATTACATGTCTGGCAAATGCACATAACAAGCTATGCGGACACTAAATCAAAGGCAGTCCTGTCCACGGTTGGACGACTTTTTGCCACAAGTATCAAGCAGACTAGGAAAGCCGCTAGATATATCGTGCATCATTCTTTAAGAAATAGAAAACATGTTCCGTGTTCCTTTTGAGTTACAGAAACACGAGTGGAAGTTTGGGAGAACGAGAAATGCTGTGGCAACACCAGCCGCAGGCGAGTGTTTCCACAGCTTTTTCGAGTTCTCCCAAACTTTCACGAGTGTTTCTATAACTCGATAGAAATAGACGTACATGTTTTCTATTTCTTTTAGAAAACACAGCGACGAGAAAAAGGAAAACAACTTGTTAACATTGATTATCAAAATGTAAATTCTCTTTGCTCGCGCCATCATTACGTCAACAGCGCGCGCTAGTTCTGTGTCTCCATCGAGTTATACAAACACGATTTTTAACCAATCAGTGCGCGTGCTTTCTTAGGACTGTTTTCTAAAATGTATTAACAATTTGCCAAGTGTTATGCGAGTTGTCATGAGAACCTACCAAGCATGGAGTGTGTGATTATCATTGTAAGAATCGGTCTTCCAAGGCGTCTCCAGTTAGCGCCAAGAAAACCCACAAGAGACTTGATACGATCCGCGAGAAACTCATTATCAAGAGCCAGGTAGAACTGATGATAGTCCAGAATCTGCAACGAGAAAACTGTGATTAGAATCTGTCAACTCAAACAGAGATCTGTTCAAAGATAAGATTTGAAGAAGAGTTAAAAAAATATCTCTCCAACCCCTTATCCAATCAGATTGGTGTTATACAAAAATCTGACAGATCTTCTTTTCAATCAGCCGGTATAGAAGAAGTTTAAACTTCATCACATTCACATATAACATTGCTAGATACAGTTTTAATTTTCATTATTTTTCTGAGTTAACCTGAGGCGTGAAGGCCAGAATGGAGCTTCCAACATTATACAGCATGCTTGTTCCCAGGACTCCAATGTGATAGTTTGGCCTGCAATGAGAATCAATACGTCAGAGCTGAGCTGCAATTTCCATCACTTAAAGATCATTCAATTTAAGTCACTGAATTGAAGAAATTGCTTTCACATTATCATAGTTAACAGAGGTGAATGGTTATGAAACTCAATTAAGTTCTTTGTTGTATGTTTTTGTTCGCTTTTTTGGCCTTGACCCTACACAAAACACAAACGCTGTTTACTCCTGACCAAGGAACTAACCAATAGAAATGTTTTGATTACGTAACTCATGCATAGTGTATGAGTGCAAAACAAAAAAAAAACTGTGCACAGTTGTGAGCCTTCGGCATAAAAATAATCTTGGCATCTTTGTTTGCTCCTTTGATGTTTACCGGACTTCATAACCATATTACACCCTACCTGCCAGTCAGTTTTAACTTGGTATTTTTTCCTGCAATATTAAAGACAATCATAATTACTTGATAACATTGCCATTACATCATTTTGAGAAAAAGTGTTAGAATTGACACACAACATGAGCACTGCTTCAGCACTAATTAACATTACATAATTTGTTTATAAAAACATCCATCGTCCATTTACAATTCATGATCCTCTACCTCCAACATCTTTTACGTAAGACCCACAAAACTTGAAATACCAAGAAATGCCTTTTCAAGAACTGGTGCTAAACTATGTAATGAGATACCTTGATCTCTGAGAGAACTACCAAAAACATCATTCAAACTCAGAATTAAAAACATAGTACTAAGTGTAGTTAAAGAAGATTCATTTATTGAGGTACAAGAGATTGTTTCAATCTATTATTAAAAGTAAAACATCAGTAGAAATTTAAAAGAAAAAGTCAAAAATTATAGATGTATATATCTTTATCTAATTAATCTCAAAAGCACTCACTTCTTTCAGTCTTTTCCCACCTTTCTATTTTAATTACCTTTTCCTATTTTTTCAATTGTTATCAATTTATTAATAAAAACATTTACAAGTAACCATATCTTGATAGACTGGCCCACCTACACGTGCACTAGCTGTCCATGGGCCATCTAACTAACTAATTAGGAACCAAAGTAATATTGTTGTCGTTGTTGTTGTAAAATCAGCTTAGTGTAAGAGTAAGTGTCTTCAATATTGTTAGGGCTATCCTCATCTTGGCATCAATATATACTGAATCACGCCGAGTGACTGTTCTTACCAAGCTGCTGATACATGGAGCTCAGGGTGCGAGCTGGGAGGACTTGTATTGGATTAAGGTGCTGAGTGACTTGCACAGGAACATCAAGGCTTCTAAGCTGTGTTCGGACCAGCTCATCTTCAGCAAGAAGGGACACTGGAATTTTAAAAAAGCAAAACAAGACAACAATATATTTCTTTAGCTCTTTTAAGGCTTAAGTTTTGTGAACTGGAACCAAAACAAAATGTTCAAACCATGAAATGCATCATTTGATCTTTTATTAATGAAAGGTGAATACCAGTATACAACTGTACAACATTAGAACTAGAACTGTGGCAATAAGTTGATGGCATGCTGCAAAATGCGTCACTTGATATTTTTAAGTGATACAGATGCATCTTTGACAGCATAACAACATTGAATGAGGAAATACAGTGTAAGTACCTTGTACCACTACATCTGGTCTCTTGTCAGTAGAGTGTCTCCGATTCAAAGGGTCAATCTCTCCAACAGCAATAAAGTTCTGTAAGATGTAATATTACAAAATAGAATCAACTAGTCACTTATCACATACTGGCAACTATTACTACAACCACCATCTCTTCTGTTTATTATCGTTATTAAATGTTATGTTTCCCTTGTCTAGTAAAATTTGTAATTGAGACATTACTTGGAGCAACTTAGCATCAACTCGCGCCAACAGCTAAGAAGATTCCCTATAATAGGTTTATGTTCTGTTAATATCAGTGTACTTTATTTTGTACCTCTTTCAGTAGGCATGCCAGGACATACAGTGAGTGAGACCACAAGTGCAGCACATTTTCACCACATTTTCTTTCCACACTGTGAGGATTGGCTTTTTCAATGTCAACCTGTTAAAGATGGTGCACATATTATACCATTATTTAATATTAATGATAGCTATCTAACAATGAAACTGTTTCCTGCCAAATACTACGAGCACGCAATATTGCTAAAACAATAATGTTTTTGTTTTGCTATATAACAAATCTCAATGTTTCCCTCAACTTCATCTCGCGAAACATTGAGATTCTTGGGAAACAAAATTCACTGTTCCCCTCGGGAACGGTCATTAAGTGTTAAATGTTACCTTGTTGTTATCACTCCCCATAGCAACCCAACCTTACATCCATGAGCTACAGAAAAATTGCTGATTAAACAAAATGCAACTACAAAATGATCAAAATGTACCTTGTCCCTGGGCACATAAAAAAATTCTGGAACCAAAGGAAGTCCTGCGTTATCTTTCACCAATAGAGGTTCCAGTAAATCAGTGTAGGTTTTTACCTGTTAAAATCATGAACAATACGTTGAACATGTGCACCAGCCAAGATTGAGAATTATTAAATGTATATGACTTAAGTTTGTAGCCGAAATACATGTAGCATGCTCTGATTGGCTAACTCTAGAGCATTATTCTCCCATAATGAATACCCCAATTATGGGCCAGCAAGAACAAAGCAAAAACCTAGAAAATAAACAACTTATTAACCTTGAATGTATGGTCTTCATGGGAAAATTTCAAACCTCTGCATTGCCACGTTGACATCACTATTGCTTGGTCAATATGGCAAGGTCTTGGTTTGAGATTTTGGATACCATATCTCACCTTTGGTTACCATATTTATTTGATTAACCGCCCTGGATGCTTATTAAATTCTTGGACCTTGAAGGTGGGTGCTTATTTGAGGTAGGCGATTATTCTAGGCTGGGTGCTAATTCAATTTTCACCATTTCAGCAAGTGTAGTACACTAGTGTGCTTAAATTGCAAGAAGAAATAAATGGTAACAGCAAAACACGAAGATGAAAGAAAGCAAAGGTTTCTGCAAAATTCTTTGAAGAAAACTCTGTCTTCAGGGAAGTCTCTTATCAGTACTTGTTGAAGGTCAATTTCAATCTCATAGTCACTGAAGTCAATAGGTGGTGGGTGAAGGTGGGTGCTTATTCAAGGCTGGGCGCTTATTAACTTTCACTGCCTTTAGGATGGGGGCTAATTCGAGGTTGGGCACATTTTTGAATAAATACAGTCACAAGTCCTCGCTAAATAAATTTGTTATCAATAAATTAAGCGGAATCAAAAGGCACATGTAACTAACGTTAAGTCTGCTTTATCCCTGTTTCTGTAGCATGAAGCGACTAGGAATATTTCTACTCCCCCCTGGATGGGATGCTAGTCCATTGCTGGGTTACCCATTAAATTTGCCAGTACCCATTTATACACCTGGGTGGAGAGAGACACAGAGTAAAGTGTAAGAACACAACATTATGTCCCCAATCAGGGCTTGAACCAGGACCACTCGCTCCAGAGACTTTGAGTGTACTAACCATGAGGGTGCCATGGCAGAATCAAGGACCTGATTATTCTTACAAAAACACTGATCAATTGGGAGTGGAAGATAGACTTCCCAAGACAAATGCTGTAGAAGCTCTTCTTAGCCTCCCTTCTCATTGGTGTTTCAAGTCCCCCCCCCCCCTCAAACCTGGGACATGGAACTAGCTGTAATAAATGCTGCTGCACACTAGCCAATGTTTTGTTGGGGTCAAATCTGATCAAAATTTGTCTGACCATCAGCTTGCCAATTTTCTCACAACTAACCGCGTTGAGGATAGAGAGATGAGAGTGGCTAATTTATACTGACGCGACTCTCATGACATTTTCTAATTAGTCACAGAGCGTGCGAGCCCTGACAAATTGTCTTGGCCCACCGCACACTAGCCGACAAAGCTGGACAAAACATTTTGAGATCTAGCACTGTCAGACATCATCCAATAAGCTCCGATCTTGTTGCGGACTCGTCTGAATTCACCGCACACTAGCTGACAAGTGAAGATTTTTTGTTGGCCAACAAAAAAATCAGCTAGTGTATGGCAGCCTTAAAACTAAAACATTTATTAACAAGAAATAAGTAAATTAAACAGAAAACTAAAATTATCAATTACTCACAGGACTCAAGACTAATGGTAGCCAACTAGCCACAGACTAAAAAAAATTGATTTGGCTAGTGGTTTTTGCACTTCACTAGCCATTTTGGCTAGTGAAAATTTGTGACCAATGGAGGTCCAGACGAAACCAATTAAAAGTTAATTTCAAATTTTTCACAAAACAAAATTGAGTCAAAGCATGCAGAATTTAAAACATCAGCTGTAACAAATATTGGCCCAAATTTTAAATAACTAAAAAATGCGAAAGAGAGATTAACTTTTTTGTTTGTTTTTTCCCTTAGCAAAAAGCAACAAACGACAAATGAACGGCTTGCTGGTAATGATAAGTCATAAGTGAGATCATGCATGAAATCATGCGGAACTCTAGGGATCAGTTTTCATGCATGCAGCATCTGAAGGTCATGTATGCTTTCAAAAAATTAAAAAAATTGCAGTTGTTCGAAAATTTGAATGATGCCTACATAATATTGATGTCTATGGTTGCAACTTGTGTATAAAGTTAAGATGGAACGAATTATTTTGTGTTCATGAGAATCGTGAATCAGCGTTTGAAAGAAAGGTAGGTTTTTCAGCAGGGAGTTGAGAAGTCTTGTGAAAATTTCTCACATGAGCGAAAACTTTGGTTTTTGCTGATTGAGCGATGCCTGTAATTTTAACATCAATTCCTTTGTTTGAAACGTAGAGTATATAGAGTTAAGGTGGAACAAATTACTTTGTTTGTGAAAATCATAAATCGGTATTTTGAAAGCAAAAATGTTTTTCGGGTTACAGTAACAAATGTCAGCATCTGGCTAGTGAAAAATTTGTTTTGGCTAGTGAATCAAACCTGTCACTAGCCACTGGGCTAGCCAGCTGAAAAGTTAGTCTCGAGCCCTGTCTCATGAACAGGAATTCCCTGCTCATAATTGATTAATATAATTATGGTTTTGGTAAAAAAAAAAAAACACCCCCGTCTTTATTTCAGCATAGCTTTATATTTTTGAAGTCTCCCATCCCCATTACTCTATATTAACCTTTACTTCTTGGTGATGGTGTATTTATTAAAAAAAACTTTAACAACAGTTTCCATAACACTGTGGAATAGCTGATTTACATGTATTACTTGCATTAAGACCTTCAAAGGGTCCCCCAAATGGACGTACAGACAAGGTACAGTCATATGCAATACACGTGTGGTAAATGAAGTGTGCATTAACATTGCAATTCCAACTACAGTGTATGAAATCACAGATTTAACTCATTGGTTGTGCGAGACAGCTTTACAGTGCATTGCTGCACTGCAGTCATGGAGTTATTAATAAAAATGTTGTTGTATAGTTTGCTTTTGATTATAAAAAAGTAACATAATAGAAATGAATGCCTTACTAGTAAAAAACAAAGAAAAGGAAATCACTTTATGCTGAAACATTAAATATGAACATTCTGTCATAATGGCTTTTCTAATTGCTGTAATTAACACCTTTTTAACAAAAACGCTTTTAATTAGGAAGGCTAATTGAACCCCACTGTTCATAGCTTGTAAAACCTTATATTATTGATGTCAGTCAGTAGCTAGGAAAATGGGTCAGGATGAATAAGTTAAACTTAAAACGACTTGCTTTATAAGCATTTGCACATTTAATGCATGATTTATCATGTTTTTGTATTAGTTCATGCACAAAGCAGGAGTGAAACGTTTTGGCCTACTGTATCTACCGGTAGAGATTTTGTTTACAAATTATTTCACTTTTTAAAAGGAATACTCAGATATACTGTAGAATCCCAGTATAGTGAACCCTCATAGTTTTGAACCTCCTGGTTTACAACCCCAACCAAAAGTTGCTTCTCCCTCACTGGAACACTGCTATTTTCTCCCGGATTTCTCAAACTGTCTGATTATTTGAACCAACTTTCATTTCCCTTGGAGGCTTGAAAGAATCAAGATTCCACTGTATTCAATGCACACAAAATGAATCAATATTTCCACTATATTAAACACAGTCATTACACCAAATGTCCATCCATAATCAATAAAGTGTACTTGAACAGAGACAATACTCAAAACCAGTCATTTCCACACTGGTGTGCAAGTCCATTGCACAGTACATTTCTGAACCTTTTGAGTAAACATTGGCTACACAATTTGAAATAAAAGCTACATAATTAAGCAGTCCTAAGGGATTAACAGGAACATTAATTATGAACAATGACTATGGGCACATTTTGCATAAAAGATTTAAAATTGCTTCAGATCAAATCTAAACCACACTCCACTTCCTGTGTGATTTCATGGCAGAGCCAACAAACAACACTAACACTACATCTGATGTGAGAACTTTTTGAATAATCCCTTTCAGGGGGGCAAGATTGTTTACAGAGATAGCAAAATGTCATGTAGCACATTTGTTTAAACAACAGAAAAGCAATATCACTGTGGTGAACCTAATGTCAATTAAATAAATGTTTAATTGGATGAACATAAATGAATGCAAAAAACAAAGGAGTCACAATACAAATTTAACATTTTGATGTTTACTTTAACTTACGTCCCAGAAAACATTTGGCATCACTAGTAATCCTTTTACCTGTAGCATGCAAAATGCCACAAAAATTTCAAGATTTTCGGTTCTAAAGCCTGTTAATACCCTTGCTGGATGCATGAAATTCATGGAAAACATAACAACAGCCACAGAATCTCATATATGTAAGTGCACCTGAATCTAGCTTCTCTACATAACATCGCAGCTAAGCACAGAAGACTTTTGATTTGATGAAGGAAAAGATGCCATGAAAGAACAAGAGGACAAAATGGTACAGGTGTCTCTTCCATGGAATAATTGCAGTACAGTTTGCACTCCTAGAAGTATTCCAGTGAGTTCTACAGCACCTAAACACTTTTCTACAGAACAAATCAACAAACTCGAGAGCCGTTTTTCACACCAGAAGTGGCCTGATAAGACAGGAGTTATAATTATTGCGATGGAAAGCAACTTGCTTTGTAAAGATGTGGAGGTTTGTAAATATTTTAAAATAGAAAAATTCTTTTAAAAGTCGGGACATGTTTTTTGACATGTACACAATCTGCTTGGCCCAATTTTACATGTCACCATGCATGTTAACAAGTTAACCAATATCTTAGATGTCTGACTCTTGAGTGGTAGAATAGTGATGAGTTTAGCAAAGGCATTCAATACTGGTTGCTCTTCATGTAAACACTGTTAGGTTAACTCCAACGAAAATCATTTCATTTAGGGTTATAAGTTTTTTTATTAATAATAATTGTATCACCATTGATCATCTGTTTTTTTGCCATCAGCTTTGGTTCCAAGCCAGAAGAGAGAAGTGGATACAAGGTGTAATGGCAGCCATTGCTGCAGCAAAAGATTCCTTATCAGAGCATCAATAACAATGGAAGTCTACAAGCATAATGAATAAATTCTATGTTGCAGAGGAACTTTTTTCCTGTGCTTCTAGAAATTAATCAACAAGCATTTCCTTGAATTAAATCAAGCTGCTTTAACGAACAGTGAGGCAAAGGACAAACACAAGTACATCTACATTATTTTATTGAGTTGATAAAATCTTGTAAGATATCACTTCTTTAGGAAATCAAAAAGCAACCCACTGATGGTGGGTACTTCAAGTATATTTCTTTCAACACTGTTTTTACTGTTTGATGAATCATCTCTTGAGCAAGTCACAACCTACATGGACTGGTAGTAGTAAAAACTCATGATAAAAAAATTTACCCTTGTTATGGTCAAGCACAACTTCCAAAACCACCATTGCATAGGTTTCATTAAGGGTCACGCAGAGGGCAAACTGACTGGCTGTTAACAGAACTTTGTCAATAATTAAATTTAACTAGCACTGTTGCTGTCCCATGCTACTGTGTTTCCCTAAGGCTAACAGTCTTGTAAAAAAAATAAGCTAATAGCTTTTTTCAAGTTATAGAAAACACAGTTTTGCCAGTTATAGTACTGTATGTATGATTGTGAAACAAATTTCCCCCTCCCAAATTTGCCCAATGCAATGCATTGCAGAAACGTGTGTTGTGCATGAAAGCCCATTTCAAGTGTGTCAAAATTATGCAGCAAATGCCTCGATGTTTCTGCTGGAATCCTACATCCCCCTGCATGCTTTGCACTTTTTCTGCCCGGTTGTCATACCCACCTGGTAAAAAACTTTACATTTACATGGATTTTATTTTATTGAAACCCCTGCCATTGTCAGTAGTGTACAGTTTATTGAGGAATCAGCAGTAGAGAACTTGTAAATACTTGTCATTATTATCACAGAAATGCAACGTATGTCAGCAGAATGGGTCAGTCAAATAAATGAAGCACATACCTGCTCGTCATCATCATTAAACAAAGCATCTAACAGAAGATAGCAGTAAAATAATGGCCATTCACACTCAATGTTCTCAAAGATTTCAAGCTCAGCTGGTTCATAATGAAGTCGGAATGGGTCCTGTAGTAAAAATGAAATAAATGTTACATTGTAAGTTATCAAAACTCAATTGAAAGTTGTATCAACTCAGTGCTTCTTTCTGGGATTGGAAATTGTGTACACAGATGAGAGAAGGAGTGGCCCAGAGGGTACTGCCTTGGGCTCAGCATTGAGTCATCTACTGTACATGCATGACCAGACTGGAATCATCTTTTTGTGACCTTTGGAAAGAATTACTCTTTCAGAGGGTAAATAGGTACACTGTACACACATATTTCTGTAGTGACCAGCCAAAAATAGAGGAGAGTTAACACCAATCCCAACAGGGTGGGAGGCACTGTAAGTTAATATATATAGATTATTGCATGCTAGGAGCCTGATCTCTGAGAAAGGTCTTGAACAACGTTACATCTTAAGAGGTTTTTCTTGCTGTGCTCTTGTTTTCGTTCTCTTAGAGAAACTGAGAAATATCTTCATCGGAGACATTCATAAATCTTGAAGCAGCCATTTTGTTGATAAAACTGCAAAGCAATTCTTCCCGCCAAATTTGACGCCAGGCGTCAGCTAAAATATAACGTGCAACCTGATTGGTCCAACCAAATTAATTCAGTCTATTTGATTGGACAATTCAAACCGCGAAGTGATATGATATCAGCTTTTTTCAATATTCTTTTCTTTGACTAAAAATTGAAGGCCTTCGTGCAAAAAGGGTGTACATCGGTTTTTGGCCGATTTTCATTTTTTTAAGGATCGAGCTAATTTTTCACAGACAGACTTGTTTTTTAGACATGAAACGCATCGTTCCGCAATTGTCTTGGTGAATTTGCGCTTCGTTCTCCAGAAATAACGTATGCAAAAAACTCAGTTTTCCTTTGGAGACCTTTTGTTCAACGAGAAACAAAAGAAACCTTTTTCCGTTTATCTAGCTATTTCACAAACCAAAACATCAATTTAAAAATAAACTTGCTGTCGAAACTGCCAACAGTAATCGTTTAAGTTCGGGTCACGTCAAAATCTGCCTTTGAAAAATTTGCTCATAAAGATGCCGCTTCACGCAAAACTGAGTTTTTTACATACATTATTTCTAGAGAACGAAGCGAAAAACCACCAAAGCAATTACAGAACGATGCGTTTCATGTCAAAACAAGTCAGTCTGTGAAAAATTAGCTCGATCCTGAAAAAAATGAAAATCGGCCAAAAACCGATATACGCCCTTTTTGCATGAAGGCCTTCAATTGTAAGTCACTAATTAAAAATACATTCAGTTCTCATCAAAATAATAATTATTTCATTATCTCAATTTTACAAACCTCAAGAGGAGTCTTATAACCATCTCGGATGAAACGAACCAGACCATAGCGTCCCTGTCAGATAATCATTAGAAAGTCAAGACAGTTTATTGTAACAAGTATTCCAAAGACAGTTTTATACTACGTGTACCATAAGACAAAAATCTAGTACATGTTCTCTGATTTACACTTGTAAATAATATCAAATGATCCTTCTGTCAATATCTGTCATGAGTTTATTTTTCATTGGACTCACATGATTTCATAAATTTGAAAGAACAGAAAATGGAGATCTAACCAGTTAACCTAACGAATATATTATTAATAAATTAAATAAACTTGTAAATAAACTGTTTGATACCTGTAGTTTAGTTATAATTTTCTCCCTGCTGTCCTTTACAAGATCTTCATCTTCAACAGCAAAGGCTGGGAAACTAATCACACTTAAAACTGAAGCAGCAATTTCCTAAGGTGAAAAAAATCCATTAAAATGACAGATACTTACAGTAAAAATAGTGCTCCTATGTAATTGTACTGCTTGATTTTATCTGTAGATCTCTTTTCCCCTTGAGATTCACATACAAGTAGGCCAACTCATTGTGTGGTACAGGAAAGTCTTTCAAAGCCCTCTCACCATGTAGAAACATTGATAAATAAATACTGTATGTGTAACTTTATAGTATAAAACTATGGTAATCAATAATCTTCTTCATGGTAAAAACACCTAGTTTTGCTGGAGCAAGTCCAGCATTCCCAGAGAAATTGTTTTAGTTACATGTATATTGAATCAAAGTGTTCTAAGAAAAAGCATAATATACATGTATTACATTTGTATAGGAACATTCGCATACCTTAGAATTTGATTCTCTAGGAACCATTGACTGTAAAATAGCCTAAAGGTTTAAACAAAACAAAATGATGTCAAGCAACGATGTGATAATAGTTCATTTTTAATACCAGTATTAATGTACAAATTAATCTTAAATTTTGTAATCCATTTAAATGTATTTTCAAGTTTCCCTTTCATCCACTTATAAAGTTCTTGTACATAAATTATTTAAAATTTTCCTTTAAAGCTATAGTAGTTACCACTTATGCAGGGCCCCTGTTAATACCAGCCGATAGCTGATGGGGCCACCCTGCCGCAATAAAGTTTGACCTGACTTGACTTCACTTGACAGTGTACAATGTATGTAACATACACTTGATGCCTCATGAGTGACTACATGTAATGCTGTTTGACTATCATATTTTGCAAACCTTGCACTGCTGAATATCATCAGGAAGGATATGAATAACAGAGGAGTGGCCACCTTCAGGACCAAATAAATCCAGACCGTCCAATGCCTCTAAAGCAGCCTGAAAACACAAACAGACAATGAACAAAATTACTGATCTGCAAATTAGCCTGCTGTGGTAAACACACCTACACATACCCTGTAATACCCACATCGACATACATTGTACACGTTACAATAACACAGCTGCTAAAAGCACTACATGTCAAACAAATTTAAAATTTAATAACCTTTGCCATTCCAATAGAGCTTGCATTCAATTCAGGCATGCCATGATTAAGTTTGTCGCCTCTTTCCCAGATACCATAGTCCTGAAAACATTATGCACGCAACTGGTTTAACAAAAATTAAACCAAAAATAAATTCAAGCCACAACATATATTTTATACTTGGATAGCACTGACTTACTGGAATACAATACGCCTTTTCGATGTAGAACACCAAATTTTGAATGAAGGCCACTTCATCAAGGGTAAAAATAATCTGTATCCCTAATGAAAAAAAGAAAGCCAACATTTGTTCCAGTAGACTATTATCACAAGAGATAATACTGAAAATGGTCCAAGCAAACTGTTATGAGAAAGTTGTTCAGAGCAACAAAGGTTTTATAATTATAATGTCAGAACCAGTCTGTAACTCAGTGATTGAGAATGATGTTTCTTATACATGTATGAAGACTTTGTACTTTACCTGAGGCAGTCATTTCTGCTAACATGAGGAGGTAAAGAGATGTAGCATCAAGCTGAAGATGTCCCCATGCATGGTCTCCAACACATGGACTACAGGTTTCTGTAATGAAAACCGGGGGTCCATTAAGGGCCGGGCACCAGGCAAATTGACTGGCTGTGAATGAGACTTTGCCATCAATTTGCCCAGCTGTTTTTGTCTTATCTTCTTATATTCTTTCATAAGAAAAAAATAAAAACGCCACACTGAAAACCCCAATTGACCTCCTGTACAAAAACTTAATGAAACCCCTGTAAAAATGCACAAGAAATGTACAGTTGCTCAGTGCTTTGTACACCTGACGAGAGAGGACCACCAGGCCCTTTCGAAACAGTTCTGTAAAATAATGTTTCAAGTTTAATTTTTTGTTTCATATACCCTTAATTAATTTTATGGCTCCATGACTGTAGAGCACACTGTGACTCAGTGATAAGGTCTTAACGCATTTGTACATTAGTATGTACAACCACTTATGATGGGATTAGTTCAAAAGGTCACTGACATTAATTTCTATGATCAATGAAGTTGAACGTGAGAAACCAAGTTGGTGACAATGAAATATTAGCCTCAGGTTTTGAAAGTAAAAATATAACTACAATAAAACTGTGAAATACGCAAAATTTGGCAAATTCCGTTTAATAATAAAAAATAAAAAGTTACAACTACTCACTTAAGTTGTATTTGGCATGCAGCGCATCTTCTTTGGCTTGTGATCTCTTGAACTTCTCAACCTTGTTAACCTGAAGATAAGAAAATGCTAATTTATTACCAGCCGCACAATCAGATCTAAGTATTTCACTTTGTCCCATGCTACAGCATTTGACTAGACTGCGAGCAGTCTCTTTCTATTCCTAGCGTTTTCCTTGTGTTTATTACTAAGAGCTTTTCCTAGCATTTTCCTTCCGTTTATTACTTAGAGCTATCGAGTAGCAAGTGGTGAGCGGAAAAGCTGTGAACCGTGAGAAGTGCGGGCGCGAAGAATTTAAACCAGCTCCCTAATGTTTTTAGCTTTTTAGTTATTTCAGGAAGCTGGTAACCCCTTAAACTAATCAAAATCATCTTTTCAATTTATCATAACTTCTAAATGGGTAATAAAGTGTGAGTTGTTGGAAAAAAAAAAGCGACTGCGGTGGTATTTTGATCTTTTCAATTTGCCACCTTTGACAGCTTTTTGATTGATGTTTCTGCCCAGTTTGCAATCTGAGACTATTTCGCGTCAAAGTTATTGAACGTAAGTGTAAAATGGCGTCGACTCCAGTTGACTATCCTACGCGACTTCTACGGTTCGTGACATTTGTACATTTGCCGTTCTCGGTTGGGTCACTCGACATTTTGGTCGCTTCAATCATGTTTATGAAGGGCACTTCATGTTGTGTTATA
>JAHPZR010028810.1:0-22225 GCA_019787425.1 Platygyra sinensis
GAAATTTTCCCATGAAGACCATACATTCAAGGTTAATAAGTTGTTTATTTTCTAGGTTTTTGCTTTGTTCTTGCTGGCCCATAATTGGGGTATTCATTATGGGAGAATAATGCTCTAGAGTTAGCCAATCAGAGCATGCTACATGTATTTCGGCTACAAACTTAAGTCATATACATTTAATAATTCTCAATCTTGGCTGGTGCACATGTTCAACGTATTGTTCATGATTTTAACAGGTAAAAACCTACACTGATTTACTGGAACCTCTATTGGTGAAAGATAACGCAGGACTTCCTTTGGTTCCAGAATTTTTTTATGTGCCCAGGGACAAGGTACATTTTGATCATTTTGTAGTTGCATTTTGTTTAATCAGCAATTTTTCTGTAGCTCATGGATGTAAGGTTGGGTTGCTATGGGGAGTGATAACAACAAGGTAACATTTAACACTTAATGACCGTTCCCGAGGGGAACAGTGAATTTTGTTTCCCAAGAATCTCAATGTTTCGCGAGATGAAGTTGAGGGAAACATTGAGATTTGTTATATAGCAAAACAAAAACATTATTGTTTTAGCAATATTGCGTGCTCGTAGTATTTGGCAGGAAACAGTTTCATTGTTAGATAGCTATCATTAATATTAAATAATGGTATAATATGTGCACCATCTTTAACAGGTTGACATTGAAAAAGCCAATCCTCACAGTGTGGAAAGAAAATGTGGTGAAAATGTGCTGCACTTGTGGTCTCACTCACTGTATGTCCTGGCATGCCTACTGAAAGAGGTACAAAATAAAGTACACTGATATTAACAGAACATAAACCTATTATAGGGAATCTTCTTAGCTGTTGGCGCGAGTTGATGCTAAGTTGCTCCAAGTAATGTCTCAATTACAAATTTTACTAGACAAGGGAAACATAACATTTAATAACGATAATAAACAGAAGAGATGGTGGTTGTAGTAATAGTTGCCAGTATGTGATAAGTGACTAGTTGATTCTATTTTGTAATATTACATCTTACAGAACTTTATTGCTGTTGGAGAGATTGACCCTTTGAATCGGAGACACTCTACTGACAAGAGACCAGATGTAGTGGTACAAGGTACTTACACTGTATTTCCTCATTCAATGTTGTTATGCTGTCAAAGATGCATCTGTATCACTTAAAAATATCAAGTGACGCATTTTGCAGCATGCCATCAACTTATTGCCACAGTTCTAGTTCTAATGTTGTACAGTTGTATACTGGTATTCACCTTTCATTAATAAAAGATCAAATGATGCATTTCATGGTTTGAACATTTTGTTTTGGTTCCAGTTCACAAAACTTAAGCCTTAAAAGAGCTAAAGAAATATATTGTTGTCTTGTTTTGCTTTTTTAAAATTCCAGTGTCCCTTCTTGCTGAAGATGAGCTGGTCCGAACACAGCTTAGAAGCCTTGATGTTCCTGTGCAAGTCACTCAGCACCTTAATCCAATACAAGTCCTCCCAGCTCGCACCCTGAGCTCCATGTATCAGCAGCTTGGTAAGAACAGTCACTCGGCGTGATTCAGTATATATTGATGCCAAGATGAGGATAGCCCTAACAATATTGAAGACACTTACTCTTACACTAAGCTGATTTTACAACAACAACGACAACAATATTACTTTGGTTCCTAATTAGTTAGTTAGATGGCCCATGGACAGCTAGTGCACGTGTAGGTGGGCCAGTCTATCAAGATATGGTTACTTGTAAATGTTTTTATTAATAAATTGATAACAATTGAAAAAATAGGAAAAGGTAATTAAAATAGAAAGGTGGGAAAAGACTGAAAGAAGTGAGTGCTTTTGAGATTAATTAGATAAAGATATATACATCTATAATTTTTGACTTTTTCTTTTAAATTTCTACTGATGTTTTACTTTTAATAATAGATTGAAACAATCTCTTGTACCTCAATAAATGAATCTTCTTTAACTACACTTAGTACTATGTTTTTAATTCTGAGTTTGAATGATGTTTTTGGTAGTTCTCTCAGAGATCAAGGTATCTCATTACATAGTTTAGCACCAGTTCTTGAAAAGGCATTTCTTGGTATTTCAAGTTTTGTGGGTCTTACGTAAAAGATGTTGGAGGTAGAGGATCATGAATTGTAAATGGACGATGGATGTTTTTATAAACAAATTATGTAATGTTAATTAGTGCTGAAGCAGTGCTCATGTTGTGTGTCAATTCTAACACTTTTTCTCAAAATGATGTAATGGCAATGTTATCAAGTAATTATGATTGTCTTTAATATTGCAGGAAAAAATACCAAGTTAAAACTGACTGGCAGGTAGGGTGTAATATGGTTATGAAGTCCGGTAAACATCAAAGGAGCAAACAAAGATGCCAAGATTATTTTTATGCCGAAGGCTCACAACTGTGCACAGTTTTTTTTTTGTTTTGCACTCATACACTATGCATGAGTTACGTAATCAAAACATTTCTATTGGTTAGTTCCTTGGTCAGGAGTAAACAGCGTTTGTGTTTTGTGTAGGGTCAAGGCCAAAAAAGCGAACAAAAACATACAACAAAGAACTTAATTGAGTTTCATAACCATTCACCTCTGTTAACTATGATAATGTGAAAGCAATTTCTTCAATTCAGTGACTTAAATTGAATGATCTTTAAGTGATGGAAATTGCAGCTCAGCTCTGACGTATTGATTCTCATTGCAGGCCAAACTATCACATTGGAGTCCTGGGAACAAGCATGCTGTATAATGTTGGAAGCTCCATTCTGGCCTTCACGCCTCAGGTTAACTCAGAAAAATAATGAAAATTAAAACTGTATCTAGCAATGTTATATGTGAATGTGATGAAGTTTAAACTTCTTCTATACCGGCTGATTGAAAAGAAGATCTGTCAGATTTTTGTATAACACCAATCTGATTGGATAAGGGGTTGGAGAGATATTTTTTTAACTCTTCTTCAAATCTTATCTTTGAACAGATCTCTGTTTGAGTTGACAGATTCTAATCACAGTTTTCTCGTTGCAGATTCTGGACTATCATCAGTTCTACCTGGCTCTTGATAATGAGTTTCTCGCGGATCGTATCAAGTCTCTTGTGGGTTTTCTTGGCGCTAACTGGAGACGCCTTGGAAGACCGATTCTTACAATGATAATCACACACTCCATGCTTGGTAGGTTCTCATGACAACTCGCATAACACTTGGCAAATTGTTAATACATTTTAGAAAACAGTCCTAAGAAAGCACGCGCACTGATTGGTTAAAAATCGTGTTTGTATAACTCGATGGAGACACAGAACTAGCGCGCGCTGTTGACGTAATGATGGCGCGAGCAAAGAGAATTTACATTTTGATAATCAATGTTAACAAGTTGTTTTCCTTTTTCTCGTCGCTGTGTTTTCTAAAAGAAATAGAAAACATGTACGTCTATTTCTATCGAGTTATAGAAACACTCGTGAAAGTTTGGGAGAACTCGAAAAAGCTGTGGAAACACTCGCCTGCGGCTGGTGTTGCCACAGCATTTCTCGTTCTCCCAAACTTCCACTCGTGTTTCTGTAACTCAAAAGGAACACGGAACATGTTTTCTATTTCTTAAAGAATGATGCACGATATATCTAGCGGCTTTCCTAGTCTGCTTGATACTTGTGGCAAAAAGTCGTCCAACCGTGGACAGGACTGCCTTTGATTTAGTGTCCGCATAGCTTGTTATGTGCATTTGCCAGACATGTAATTTTCACGGTCACATGTTGACTTTGTTGGCTGTACCGAGCAAATGTTATGTGCAGTTCCAAGTTACTGTGCATTTCATGTTTGCAAACCTTTTCAGTAAGTCATTGTGGTCTCTTTTCTGTCTCTTGTGAGATGCGTTGTCTGAAGACAAGAGCATGCAGAAACCGTTCTCGCACTTTCCAGAGCTTGTGTATTCGTCTGGGCACAAGTGCGAGTAGCGGAAACTGAATGACATTGTTTTTTCTTTCTATAGAGGACTCTATTTCATCATCTATTGCCAAAATGATTGTCATGTTACGAAGCGGCTACATATCAGGAGTGAGGTGAGTTATAACAAAGTTCTCACATTGTTAAAACATACAACATTTTTCCAACTGCGAAAAAATGAGTAAAAAACAAAGAGAAATTAAATACAGCTAGGAAATCGACGATGAAATACAGTACGTGTAATAAATGTTTAAAGAAAGAAGCGCGGATTTAAGAGAAGCGGTTTAGATTCCCGGTTGACACGTTGTTTTCCTCTTTGTAATCATAACTGCTTTGTCCGTGACTTTTACAAATCTCGCAACAAATTCATGTAACTGTATAAATAAAAGAAGAATTAAAATTTATGCTGTTAGTATTTTAAAAGTCTCCTGGGTTTCTTCACAAGTAGACTTACTAATGTAACACAAATACATGTTTCACCAGTTTTAAGTCTAATAAGTACTAATTGAACCAACCGTACATGACGACAATGCTTTCAATAACTTCTTTTATTCATTTTCAGAGTCCGGTTAGGATACCTTTCTGACTTCTTAAGTACCTCGTGCATCACTGACCTACACTTTATTCCAGACAGTGATGAAGGTCAGTTGGTTTGAACTCTTCTACACTTGTATCAGAGTATTAATTTCCTAGTCCAAGAGTTCAAAACGGGTTGCAAATTGTCCAATGATTGTTTTCCAACTGTTTTGTTTGTTGTGCTTTTTCGAAATATAAATTTCTCCATTACAGGTGAAGTTTATTTACAACTGTGTATACGTGCCTCCATGTTTTCACTGCAATTAATTTTTGTTTATCATGCGATCACAATCTCCTTTGTTCATAGATACATGTACATCTTTTTATGTATCTTCCTTGCTCAACTTCTTTTTTAATGTTTCAGTGTGCTACCTCTAGGCTATGCTCACAATTGTTTTTATGAATATCTTATAGAACTCAGGAGACATAAGAGAAATCCAGAGTCTAGTGACAAGTTACGACGAACTGATTCGGAATCCAGAGTAAGCAACTCCTGTTTAATACACATTACACTAACACTTGTTTGCTTGATGACACTTTGCAACTTAAAACAATTTTATAGTTCCCCTTTGATTTCGTGTGCTTTGCAGCCACTTGCTTCTTGTTTGGAAGAAAATCGTTACTTAGTCTTGAATATCGCAAAATTATTATTGACACCGTCAAGGCGATTTCAGTTTTTACTTGAGTATTTGTGGTTGTACAGACAGATAGACGTCGTAAATTGTGCGATTTTTAATTGTTCTATCACACTTGCTTTATTTTTGTTGCAGAGTCGATCTGGAAGCCATGTTGGACATAGTCCTGTTAAAAGAAAAGTGAGTTACAAGGGAATGGTGAGGAGAAGCCGGAGTATCTCAGTCTACTATGATTCGACAGGTGGCACATCACGTATGTACTACTTATATCTTACATATTGTCACGGTATTTAGTAAACGTCTTACTGTGTAAACAAGATATTCTTACCGCTTGTCACGCACTCCACCTCAACGAACTTCTTGTGGAAGCAAAGATTGCGTGACGTCCCCTGAGAACGTCTGAAGAACCAATAAAGAGCTAAGGCCTCTCTCGTGTCCCGAGACTTATAGCGAGTCTGGGGACGATAGTTTCGTGGAGCAAACTTGGCACCATTGACTCCCATGCCGGCCGTAACCGGTCGTGTCGAGCGTTGGCCTTTGTTTCTCTTCTGACGTCATCACCTTTGACCTAATTTGGCATCATCTGTATTCAAGTTCTGCAGGAGGAAGAGATCTTTCCACTGATACCCAGATCAGAGTGTTCGGCTCAGTGAAGCCTGACATATGCACGAAAATGCTCAGAAATGGACTGAAACCTCAGAGCAAAATTGCTTGCGACTACACGTGGCTAGTCCATGGAAATTTGCCCATCTCCATGACGCTTTCTCGGAATTTTTTAAACTGGAAGCAAGCCCAGTAGAAGGTCAATCACTGCAGCAAAAAGATAAGAAAAGGAGAAATAGGAAAAGCGCAAAAAAGTTAAAAAAAAACCTAGGTCACTTTCTAGTCCAAAAATCTCGAAATTTTGATTTCTGTTCATGCCCGAGCGAAAATGCCGTAAAACGTGGTGCTATTGAAAAGAATGGCGTGCTGCCACTTGCAAATGCTTTTTTGAGTAGATTGGAGCTAATTTGGCCCATTTCCAGGCTGAAAATCTCCAAAATGTCCAAAAATACATTTTTGGCGAAACGCTCCGGGAGTCAATGGGTTAAGAAAATCAGAAAGGAGAAAAGCTGTGTGGGACATCTGAAAGCAGTAATCAGCCATGTATGGGTTGAGCACTATATAGCTCATCATTCAGTCCGCCAGTCAGTCAGCCAGTCAGTCAATCGGCCAATCAGTAAATTAATCAGTCAGTCAATCAGTCAACCAGTCAATCAGTCAGACAGTCAGTGAGTCATTATTTTATTCATTCATAATCATGATTTTAAGAACTAACATGCCTTTGTAACTTTGTAAGTTTCTGAAGATTGTTATCCAATATAGCTTGACTTGTCCGTAACTGAAAAGGCGGCTGAAAAGTTGAGTTCGTAAACTGATCGTTAAAGTGTTTTTCTTACTACTGTCATGAAACTGAAAGAAGACATTGAGTCATTCACATTGACTGGTTTAGAAAGGCAATGCAAACATATATCAAGAACTTGCTACACCCCAGAACATGTGTGAAGCACTAGAAATCATGCTTGTAATCTCAATTGAAATACACTAACAGAGCTAAGCAAAGAATATATACCATCAGAAATTTTAACAAGCCTCGTTACAGTGCTACTTATGCTTTAATTTTGTCTGTTGACCGCTGACAGCTTTGCGTCATTTGCTCACGGGCGTCTGTGTTTTTTTTTTTCTTTAAACTGTGTATACATCACTCTATAATTTTCCAGAGAGCATGTGCATTGAAACATTAACTGGATATATACATGTAACTCACTGTTAAAGTTAAAATAACTTAAAAGTAATGACTTGAAACGTAAACCTGACATATAATAAGTAACAGTTAATGTGATAACATACCACAGATCATAATCTAATAGTCTTTTTGTAGCTTTGTGTTTAAACTTGCACGTAATCAGATGCTTCCTTTACCATGGTTACTTAACAGAGCACGTCACAACAAATACTATCAGCACGTGAATGCATGTTTGTCCTGCATGTTGCATGTATGTTGTACTGACCAATAATACAACCGAATAAAGTAGACGTGAGTGGAATATCAAGAAAAAGAACAGTGACTAGTTTCTATAGAATGTGATATTCCTCTGGTAAAACATTACCGTAGTCGCGTGTTTATTATTGATTTGGAGTTAATGGAGCTGCGTCACGGGTTAAACGGTTTGAAAAATTTAGCCTAAATTTCAGTTTCAATTTCGTTGTTTGCAATCCGTGTCAATCTTCTCCATCCTTAACCATCCTTGTTCCCTTATGGTTTATTGTTATCTCTTTAGTGTTTTTCTATCTCTCTAAAGTATGATTTTCAGGTTTCCTTCAATTTAAAGGTAATTGTGTGGATGGTCAAAATAACTCAAAATACCATGACGTAGCCCCTTTAATTATCGCCGTAGCGAACTTGGGAATAGCTGAGGTTACAAACGACAGCCTTAGTCTTAAAGGGGCACTGTCACGAGAATTTTGCTGTTTTAGGTCAATTCTGTGCTAAAATCATTACTTTTAGGCTTAAATCAAATGAAGATATCAAAAGAATTTTGTCAGAAAGGGCTAACCATAACAAATTTCTTGAGGATTTTTGGAACTCGTCGCATCAAAACTTGAAAAAATTGGCCAATTTTTTCAAATTTCAATCCACTTCCATCCGTGCCATCCATAGCGACAGGCGACAGGAAACAGTTTCAGTACCTTCAAATAGTCTTAAATAACAAAACTAGATCATTAGTTTTGGAATTCAAATGATGTGAAAACACCTTCTAGTTTTTTATAAAGTTGCCAAATAGCGTGACAATGCCCCTTGAACAAAAATTATTATGAGTTGTCGAAAATGAGACGAACACAAGACTGTGTGGAAAATGATCTTGTGTAAGCGGTATCAAATGATCCGGTGAATTCAATGCTTGGAATAATCCTGGGCTATTTATTAATTCTTGTCTGTCCATCATTCTTTTTGAGAGACAATCAAGGGAATTCCCTCGGAGGTTCAGGCCAGTTTCTCTGTTCTGTTAAAAAAATGGAATGCCTTCCTCTCGAGATCCATCTGTTTAATGACATAGCTAAAACGCAATTGTGCGAATCCCATCCACATTGGTTATTTTGAAAGCCTAGGGATTGAAATAGCGCCTCGTATTTTTAAGTTTGTCCTAACGAACCGTGCTATTATTTGTTGCAACTGTTTGACCATTACTGTAGGGTTTTATTTTAAGCGATCTAACTAGGACTTTTCAGTCAAATAAAGTTTGACAATTTCCATGTACGTCTGTATTTTCTAAAGTAGCACAGTGAGATTAGCATGCACTAATCACGTGGGTTTTAGCACTAGGCAGGTTCCTCCAATCTACTTCATTTGACACTGGTGACGAGTCAGGAAGGCTTCCTTCGCCTACCGAATCAGGTATTACACAGGAGCAATCACTTCTCACCATGCCTGATTTATTTTTTTGTCTATTTTTTTTTCTGTGTTTTTTTTGTTATTGTTCTGATTTACTTAAGGTCCTTTCGTTTATGCGACTTTGTAAAGTGAAACTTCTGAACTTGGTACCGTTTAAAATTTAAAATAATATACTGTAATTAATTATCAGAGATTTTGATTTAGTAACCAGTTTAACACAAAGAAATATCATTTTAAGTGGAGCGTTTGTTTTACAGGAGGAGCTTATTGCAAGGCTAAAAAAAATCGGAAAACCAAAAAACCCAACGGTTTTAATATGTCAATAATTAATGAAGGAAACTACAAAGCAGAAGAACTGAATAAAGTGATGCCATGAACGCTTAACGACGCAACATGCCTTAGAAGTAATTCTCTAGTTATTATCAAACGTTTTCTCGTCTATCATTTACTATGTTTTTGTTTCATACTTGTTTGCACGTTTTCCAGGAACAGTGCTCTCGTGTATCATTTACTATGTTTTTGTTTCATACTTGTTTGCACGTTTTCCAGGAACAGTGCTCTCGTGTATCATTTACTATGTTTTTGTTTCATACTTGTTTGCACGTTTTCCAGGAACAGTGCTCTCGTCTATCATTTACTATGTTTTTGTTTCATACTTGTTTGCACGTTTTCCAGGAACAGTGCTCTCGTCTATCATTTACTATGTTTTTGTTTCATACTTGTTTGCACGTTTTCCAGGAACAGTGCTCGTTTCCTTTGCGCAATGTACATTCTGAGAGATCTGGCGATTCTCACCCCAGTAAACTAACAAACGACTTGTGCCGTTCTACGACTGTTAGTGATATAAATTTGTAAGAATCGCCTATTCAAAGGGAGCTTTACAACTTTCAAAGCAATTTTCAGTGTTTCTTTTTAGTTAACATTTTGGCATGTCCAAAATGTTGGAGAATTTAACATTACTGATGAGTTTTAAACTAAATTTGAATTTAGCGTTAATCCGTTATTAGTTATTAGTATAAATTTACCGTAGTCTATTCCAGGTTGTGAATCCATGAATTTGATTGGCTATATTACCGTTGACTATCTGCTGATAGTCAACAGTTACGCATCAGTGCACATCGCGCATCACGTTTGAACCTGATGTAACATAATAAAACAGTTCTTTTCTACGCGTTACTTGACTTTTCTTTTTATGCAATGAGACTACAGTAAATTTATACTAAAACAATGAGACTACTCGCCCTCGTTTTCTACGAGTTATAGGCAACTCGGCTGCGGCTCGTTGTCTATCTGCTCGTAGAAAACTCGGGCTCGTAGTCTAATTGTTAATTAGTTTAATCCGACTCTAATTGGGATGCAACCAGATTTTATGTTCTGGTTTCCTGAGATTTTGAAGTGTTTTCGATATTTTAAGACGAAACGTAATTATTGAAATGCAAGATTTGCCATCTTTTTTATATTGGAACTTCTGAGCACTAAACTTAGTGTCTGCTCTAACAATAAATAAATTGACCTCGCTCCCAATGTGTCGTTTCATAGGTCAGTTGGTAGAGCATCGCACCGGTATTGAGGTCACGGGTTCGAGTCCCGCTCAAGCCCTGTTTTTTTCAGGCTTCTTCTTTCCAATTGCTTAAATTGGAAAATTAACTGCGATGATCACTCTTCTTCGTCTACAACCGCAGTTCAAATATGAGTTATTTCACATATACTTCACATCATAACAATTATAACAACACGCGCACACACACTTAATTACCAAAATAGAAAAACTAATTGAATCATAAATTAGGTAAATTCGCCTAGAATAACTTAAAAACTAATCGTGCTGAGTGAAATTAAATAGTATTAATATAAAAGAGTTGGTTGGCAGGGGAGCAGTAAGCAGACAAAGTAAGGAAAAATCAATGAATAAGTAAGCGGAATAAATCAGTAAATCCCTAAATATCTAGAACCTCCATTGGTAGAAAATTATCTGCTAACACTACGATATCTCGTAGCTTGGTCTCACAAAAGTTACTTCTTTGAAACGCCTAAATAGTTATAAATGATTTAAGACGAGCTAATGATAGTTGTATTTTCAGCAAGTTAAACACAGCTAAACTCCTAGTAGAACTCGTAGTTCACAGAGAAAGGTAAACTCAGTAAATAAAACGTTACCCACAAAGAAATAACAAACTAGCCGAGTGAGTGAAGAGGCAAGATGTTCTTGCTAGTTATTAAAGCATGCTTTAGGAGCGAAGTTCGAGAAAACAAACTAGGCGAATATTTCTGTCGACATTTTAGAGACCTTGCAAAGGCACTCTAATTGAAAATAACTGTAGAATCAGCCCAGCCCAAACGTTTCTCATCTCTTGACTTTGAGCACGTGATTTACTATGTAGTCCCGTGCATTTTCGAACAAATCATTGCAATCGACCATTTGATCAGTGAAGATTCGAAAGAAAATAAATAGAGCAAAGCGAATTTTTGTAAATCCCGGGTAGAATTGTGGTATAGTATTATTAACCTCAGTTAACACGCAGCAAAGTGTTTTTGTCAAGGTTCTCACTTCTGCAAGTAAATTGATATTCATTTTGCCGGTATTTTCACCTAGTTCCCGGATGTTCCGAATTTGAAGATACAGCAGCCAATGGGTGGACGCCAGCCAGGTCACGTGCAATGTCAACAGACATGGAGACCAGAGAATATCTGAATCAGCTGGAAGAATCCGCCACTATCGATGCCCAGGCTGATATACTGCATTTCCTGTACAATACAAAGTAAGCAAGACGATTGATAAAAAAAAACTGATATACACACGTATTAATCGTACTTGGCGTACCAAGCCGGTGTTTAACTGCTTACCATTAGCGATATCGAACAGTCCTCGTATTTCTCATGGAAGCGCGGTGGCTTCGTTGTGAGTATGCTCGTCGATCTCCGGATCGAGCGGTCTGGGTTCGAGCCCTCTCCGGGGACTTTTTGTTGTGTTCTTGGGCAGACCAATTTACTCTCACAGTGCCTCTCTGCACCCAGGTCTATAAATGGGTACCGGCGAATTTAATGCTGGGGGTAACCCTGCGATGGACTAGCGTCCCATCCTGGGGGGAGTAGGAATACTCCTAGTTGCTTTATGCTACAGACACCAGGATAAGCTCCGGCCTCATGAGACACGGCTCGTATGCAGACTACCTTACATAATACAGATACTTCAGTGTTACATGGTCCAAGAAAAACCATAATATTTATAGAGGTTTTATTGTGCGTCCATTCTTGGTACACTCGCCAACGTTAACCCCATTCATGCATCTTTTCATGCCAGCTGGTTGTGATTTATCAATCGTTGTCATTTGATATTTAGAGACATAAATAGCGCTCTATAAGAATAAATTATTATTATCAAATTATTATTATTTAAATCTTCAGGGGTCCCGACTTCGACACACAACTGTTTGGTGAACCAGGAATTACTGTCGCAAAGCTTTTAAGCGAACTGTACGAGAAGGTAAATTTGTTTCTTATTTAATTAAACATTGTAACTCTGTCAAATTTAGAATCTCGCGTTGAAGTTTAGCAGTTAATTTAATAGTTAACTTCACTGAGGTCTTCATTACTTGTCAAATGAAATTTTTTTGGCCTATAGGACTTTGTTGTTTTAAGCCATAATGAAATTTTACTCTTTGAGACTTCCTGTTGTGTTATTTGTAGGCTTGCCAGATTAAAATGTGGTCTTTGGTCAGACACACAGCGGGGCTTTTGAAGAAGCGAGTTGAAGATTTGGCCGAGGTAATGCTAATGTTTATTCTGTTGTGTCGTCTTTCTTGACAAGTATTCTGATAAGTTCTTTAATTTAAATTGTTAACGCTCAAATGTGAATCCAGGAGAAGGCATAGCTGTTTTGCTGTCGAAAAAAATTCATTTCGTTTTCAAACTGATTGTTATAGCTACTGTAAGACAAATTCCTTTTGGAAGCATCTTCTTGATCGATCTTATCAAAGCTTAGTAGAAGTTTAGCTTAAGAAAAACCTGATATTTTTTCCCAATCGTCAAGCACTCCTTGACTCTCTAATTTTGTTGAATGTATATCATAGAAGTTGCGTTTTTTGTGAGTTTTACTTTGTTCATTTGCCCGTCATTCATTGGTCGTAATGGTCGTCTTTTTTTCTTTACCAGGCTGCCACGGATCTGTTAGTTCATCAGAAACAATTGACTGTGGGTATCCCTCAAGGTGGACATGAAGAAGTCATCACAAGGTGAGCGCTGTTGTTCTTGTAGGAATACTTTTTTTTTCTCATTTTTTTTTTATCAGTTCATTGTGACAACATGCCGTGTTTGCGTTGTTGTTGTAGGCCTCTTCCACAAGAGGAGATGAAGAATATAATTTTCAACGTGTTTGGTGAAGACATGAGCACTGGTGTAGTAACACAGGTAAAGTGCTTTTCAGTGATTATTACTCGTGATACTTGGAGTATTAGCTATCGGATTTTACTCCAACATCTAACACCACATTAAACCAGCTTCCTTGTTATGCAGTTTTGTTTTTGGCATGCTCCTTTAGTTTCCTGTCACATTTATTCTGATTGTCCTCCTGTAACTGACCAATCTATAGACGTTAACCCTAAATTTTTGCAAGCTCGTCATTTATAATCCGTGTTAATCTTCTTAATCCTTAACCATCCTTGTTCCTTTGTATTCCTTTGTATCTTTGGTATTTGTCTATCTTAGTAAAGTGTTATTTTCAGGTTTCCTTCAATTCAAAGGCAATTTTCTACGTGCTTAAAATAACTCAAAATTCCGTGACTGACGGACCTCCTTTAACTGTGGTTGCCATAGAAACACGTGCCGTTATCTTTTGTTTATTCCCAGGAGCTGCTGGTGTACCTCGGAATTTTTGTTCGAACTGAGCCGTCCCTGTTTAACGAGATGTTGAGGCTTCGTGTTGGTCTGATTATAGAAGTGATGGTGGCAGAACTGGCTAGATCACTGGATTGTTCTGGTAAGACACATTCAGTATTTCTATCCTGATTTGAAGCAAAATCAAATTTGTATGGTTTGAAGATTTGATTTTCTTAACCCTCCTCGCGTATCCAGTTCGTAACGCCGGTATGAATGTTGTTTCTAGTGTTATGTTACGGTTAGACATTTTGAAAACTGTAGCCTAAATTTTTCAGTTTCGTTTTTTTGTAATTTGTGTTAATCTTCTCCATCCTGAACCATCCTTGTTCGTTTATGGTTTATTGTTATCTCTTCAGTGTTTTTCTATCTTAGTAAACTGCTATTTTCAGATTAGCGTCGATTTAAACGTAATTTTGTGCGTGGCCTACATTACTCAAAATGCGGTGACTGAGCCCCTTTTCCTGTTGTTATGTTTCAGGTGAGGACGCCGCTGAATACTTCATGAACTTGAGTCCCTTTGAGATGAAAACTCTCCTGTATCACATCCTTAGTGGTAAAGAGTTGGTTGTTTCCAATGGTAAGGAACGTTATATCTTAGTGCGAGACCGTGAGTAATTTAGTCTGCTTTTTACCCGTACCTGACAAGGACAATAGCTCAGGAAAAGCTTAAAATTTTTGAATATATTGCCGTGGTACTTGATTGTTCTAGTCTATGGCAGCTTGAAGATGTCTCTATTCCTTTGGGCCACTTCTTTAGAGTGAGTACTGCTCTTGCAGCTCAGTTCGTCACTTTGGACCAGTTCTTTACCCGGAATTTAAATGTTTACTAATTAGCCGCCCTATTATTCTGTGTAACATTATTTCACCTTACCTACAAGAGAAGTTTCTCTTCATGAGGAAACGTTGATGGAATTTATCCAGAAGTTGATATGAAGCTCTTCAAAGCTCTTGGCGCTTTATGCGATTCGTTTTAAATCCAGCTTGAGTGGGAGTTCTTTGTTTACACTGTTTAAACATATCATTGTTCTCGTCAGACAAGCCTTCCCCAGAGAAGCAGATCTCCATTATGAACATCGATCTTCCCAAGAGAGTTGGAATCAGAAAGTTATCCAGTGCAATCAGGGTCAGTCATTATTCATCAAACTCACTGTTTTTGTTGTTTTGCTTATTAAACCAAAATCTTAGCAAGAAGCAGTCATTAGATTGCTGCCTGTAAAGTATCCTCCTCAGCCATTCCAAGCACTCTGACAAATAGCACAAGTTATTCAATGTAAGAAAATTTGTTTGCACAGTTTGCACTTCTTTCTTCTATGGGTTGAATCAGAAAGTTAAAATACTAAACCCTTGCACTTGTGGTTGCACAATTATTATTTTCTGTCTAAGTTTAACTGCACACTTTCATGTTTATTAACAGAAAATAAGCGCAGCTAAAGCCTTTGCAGGGAGGCACATGGTATGTTAAACAGCAAAGCACTTTATTTGTAATCTAATGTGTTACTTAACCTTAATTGGTGAAGGGTATTAACTTATAAGCACGTTTATTTTGATTTCTGTGGGTTCTTTCTTTCTTTTTTTTTCCTGTGTTTAAGATTTTTTGTTGTTAAGGAGTTGTTGGACATTTTGTTTTGTAATGCACTGCACTGCAATATTATATAACTTAAACCAACAGGAGGTGGCAAAACACTTTTAACCGTTCATTTGTTAACCCGTTCAGGGGTTAAGCATTTTTTTTGGTTTAAGTGCACAACAGTATATTAAGTAATCAGAAAACTAATTTTCAAGGAATCTGGAGTACTGTATGCCACTGAGAGCCACGATAGCGTTGTCACGTGTTCTCCCTGTTCTCGCGCGATCTTAAAGCTCCCGGATATATCGGTTTCCTTTATGGCGGCTGTTATTGGTATCGACAACCCTTGTAAACTGCCATGTTTAAATAAGTGGAAGAAACTAGTAACTATTATCGACACTAATTAGCTTTTCGTGTCCAGGATCGCTGGAAGTCGTAGTGAGCAATCTGTGGGGTTGGACTGTGGCTCATTCGGCCTGGTTTCCAGTGTTCATGGACAGGACATTTCATTGTCTATCTGCGGCTTTGGATGATAGCAAATTAATGGATTAACAATACAATGCAGGACGTTTGCGAGTAACCCGCAGTGGACTTCACTTGGACACGGCTCATTTACGCTATGAAATCTCAGATTACGGACTGGAGGAAATTTGACTGTCAGAAAATACTCCAGCCGCTGAAGGCAGAGGTCTATCACCCAGCAAAAACACTCTTAAGGACGTTCGCGCGAAAATTTTCCAGTCGATAGAATTTTTAAAATTTTTACTGCTGGCAGATGGTGAGTTACTTGTGCCAGAAATGCAAAAAAAATTGGGGGTCACCGTCTTCGTTTCAGAGATAAAGCGTGTGGTAAACTATACTGATTTCGAAAAATTGCCCCATATCATTGAGCACGGTCCACCAGGGTTTATAGTTAAAAATATCGAAGGTGAGTCAACAAAGGCAAAAACAAAGGCTAACGTTTTCACAAAATTTAACCCTTCAAGAGCCATTTGAAACCGCCGCAAAGGTGCACGAAGAGCTAATAAGAACGGAATTCGATGGTGCATTTTGCCAAATATTCAAACTTCTAGTCGATAGATTTTTTTCATTTTTTCTCTAAACGTAGAAAATCAGTAGAGAAAATGATCCATCGAAAAAAAAATTGGGGTGACCGTACGTCCAAGATCGTTAAATCCAGGTAAAGCTCTAGCAATGGCCATCTGCCCTATCATTTGCTTATTTTATGACTCAGCGCGCGCGCTCATGCATTACGTGGCATGTGAATTTGCGTGCGCAGTAAGGATGCGCAGAAACAATTGGCGCGAATGTCCTTAAGTGATGATGTATTAGTCATGCTAGGCATATTCCAATCAACCTAGTTCCCAGGGTCTCTCATCTTCCCACTCAAGGGGGCGGGAAGATGAGAGACCGTGGGAACGAGGTTGTATTCCAATCTGACAGTGATTCCGTTATTGATTTTATACCCGACATTGTTGTTAAAATTAGAATATGAGTGGCAGAGGATTGCTTCCATCACCTGACCGTAATAACACTGAAAGTCATAGAGCCAAAGAAGACGACGAAGAGGACCCTCATTCAGGAGATGATCGCCTCGGGCAATGGATCAGGAGGAGGTGCCTTGATGGGGCCCTCAACCGAGCCCCCGAGGATTTTTATCCTAAATTCTGGAAGGTTCTCGAAAAGGTATGAGCGCCTAAGTTAGTGCGCTCGACTCCGGAGCGAGCGATCCGGTTTCAAGCCCAGGCCGGGGACATTGTGTTGTGTTCTTGGGCAAGACACTTGACTCTCACAGTGTCTCTCTCCACCCAGGTGTATAAATGTTTACCGGCGAATGTAATACTGGGGGTAACCCTGCGATAGACCAGCATCCCATCCAGGGGGGAGTAGAAATACTCCCAGTCGCTTCATGCTACAGAAACCGGGATAAGCTCCGGCCTGATGGGCCACTTGGCTCATGTGCAGACTTAACCTTTCACCTGTAGCCTGCTTTAGCACATGATAATCTGAGCAGAATGAACGGTTTAGTATTAACTATACAAGATTTATTGGACAGCAGCTAAAGAAGTTTGGGGTCGAACTCGCAGTAACTGGAGAAAAATCTCCGGCACCCGAACCTTAGTGACAGCTTTGAATTATCTGTGGCTCGCACTCGGTTAAATGTTTGAGGTTTGGGAGTAACGTTGATCAGGCTCAAGTCTTTGACGTTGCATTACGCTCCCTCCAACTTCTCTGATCTCCCTGCTGCAGTCACTTGTGGACTTTTTTCCTTCATTGCCTGTGTTATAGACGTTGAAACGTTTTCTGTTGCAGTGCCGAGGTCTGAAAATTTACAAGCACTATTTACCGAATGCCATGGTCCAAGAGGTATGTATGCAGTAAAACTTGATTGCCAATCGGTGATATTTATTGCGTCTTTTTGCTATCAGCTGCCTTAATAAGCCTTAATAAGTTTAAAGAATTTGTACAAGCAATCAAGCAGACAATTTAACAGCCTTAAACCGTCATTAAGTTTCTTCTGTAATTGAAAGTGCAACTACAACAAGTTAAACTATGGAAACCTTACGCACATTTCACTCTCGGACTAAGATTACTTTACTTTTGTTTTTACTGTCCTTAAAGCGGGGTTGATAATCTACCAGAGTTTGTCACTGGGGACACAGAGACGTGTCCGTTGTCCGTATTAACGAGTGTGCCTAAGTGGGTAAATTATATAGACGAAATATCAGCTTTTCATCGGGATAAACGAAATTGTCCGTTTTATCGGGGTGTCCGTATTAAGCGGTTGTCTGTAGAGCGGGGTTCCACTGTATTATAACTGCATATAGACATCCACTATTAGACATTTCAAATATATTTTGTGTCCGCTATCGTTGTCAAAGTTAAGATTGTTGTGATCGCTCGATGTAAGTACCCGTCGAAGTAGAAACGAGGCTATCCACAGATTTGGTTTATTTTATATATATTTTCTTCTTCTAAGTTGATCGCTGATTCTTTTTTTTTTCAGATGACACCAGGCGAGCTGAAATTTGCGCTCTGCGTTGAAGCGGCCCTGAATCGTATCCCTGAACCTGAGTACAGGCAGCTGGTTGTGGAAATGCTTATGGTTTTATCCCTTGTGGTGGAGTACCACCCAGAGCAAACTCTGGGAGACACTATTGATGTTGATGACCTGGTGTGGGAAGGACATAATTTGTATCTTAAAGATCAGGTGCGAATGGACAGGATTATAGCGTTCATGTTTCCTTACTTTGCATCATCATCATCATCATCATCAATTCATTCAGTGTTATTGTTATTGTTGTTGTTAATGTTATTGTTGTTGTTGTTGTTGTTGTTGTTGTTGTTGTTGTTATTATTATTATTATTATTTACCGTGAGTAGCGAGAGGAATAGCGTTGTTCCCGATCTCATTTTACGGTCAGGTATGTTCTAAGCCGGTTTAGTTATGCCAATCCTAAGATGCCGCAACCTCTGCGATCCGTGAAAAAAGAACTGCAATCTGAGAGTGGATAAAGCAAGCTCAGTACAAAATCCAAGTTCGCAAAGTAAACGAACCGGACGAAGGTTTCTAGAATAGGTTAACCATTATCAGACTTTTTTTTTTCTGGCAAACATCAGAATCATTGCATCTTTCACTATGTAAGTGGAATTAAGATAATCATAATCAACGTAACCAATACTATTTAAAGCTTTAAAAGAGCGTTAAGATTTTTGGACGCTTGTGGTCGATACGATACTGCAGCCATCTGCACAGCTGTCCAAATGATCGCGGCATATTTTATCTTGTCTAAAGGAAATAATTTGTTCAGTAGTAAACGTCTTCCTCTCACAATTGCCGCAATAACTGTATTTCACCGTCACTGTCAATTTACCGTATCTTTGGGCCATCCAGGCTTAACTTTGATGATGCTCAGAGGAAACGTAGCAAGAGTAAACATAAAACGCAAGTTCCTGGCGTACACGCGAGTTTGCTCGAGCGAGACGTTTCTTAAGCACGCGCTTCAAATTCCTGTCTTGTAATTTTTTGCGCCTTAGTGCTTGTTAAAAATTTGCAATTCTTGATATACGAACGGTAAAAGTAAAAATGTTTTCAGTTGGTAATGGTGTCCTCTTGTCGTGTGATTTCAGATGAACATCAAAGGTGATTCTACCACGTGTTGCGCGCGTCCCGCGCAAGAGAAAATCAGCTGTGGTGGAGCGGCGGGAATCTGTCGATATTTCTATGACACTGCGCCGAGTGGACGATTTGGTACAATGACTTACTTTTCAAGAGTTGTAGCCAAACGTGTTAGTCATCTACCTCACCAGAACGACTGCGTGGTTGCCTAAAAACGCACCTTTTAAGTGAAAAAAGATTCCATAGAAAGGTTGCATGGAAACACATCTTTAGGCGCGAAAGAACAAATGTAAAAAATCATCGGAGTTAAATTTTTCTGGTCTGATCTCTCAGAGGTTTCAAGACAAGCGAGAAAATAGCAAGTTCGTTGGGACCACTGCAACATAATCTCCCTATGACCATCGCAGAGTACTTGAAGTAAGCTGTAATGGATGTATCTTATTAGTACTGAAAAAGAAGTGCGTGACATGTTGTAGAAGTTCTGTTTAACGACATAAGGAAAATACCAGGAACAAAATTTGTACATTAGTTAACATTTTATCTCAGTATAAATGATGGTTATCTTCTATTATTGTGTGTATTCCTCGGCTGAAGTTTTTTTTTCCTTTCAATCTAAGACCAAAATCTTAATTCTCCCATGTACGCCGTACATTTCGTTTAAGATGATTACTTCGTAAAATTTTGCAGCAAGTCAAGACATCCTCAGGTTGAAGGTTTTGTTTAGTCTCGTCATCTGCGTAGTTCACGTGTTGGGTTTTTTTTTTGGACAAATCAGATGTGGACTGAATGGTTTAACTAAAAATATCAATGAAACAGCCAGGAAACAAATGTTATGTTATTTTTGGTTGTTATATAAATAAATAAGCTAGCTATTTGTAATTTATTTTCCCTTTGAAATAATTTATGCGACCTCATTCGTTCAAACATTTTCCTCAGCCGTTCGACCTCATCCGTTCACAAAATGTCTTCAGCCGTTCAGCTGTTCAATGTATCTGTTTTGAACGGTTTTGGACCCGTTTCATATCCGTTCACACACCTTGCGTTCAGCCCTTCGGACGGATACCGTAAGGAACGTTTTTTGCGTGAGAGGTCACATAATGTATGTAAATTAAACCACTGCATATGTTCAGGCTGTGAAGTGACACAAATGTAACGCTTTTAAAGAGTTGCTATAAAATTTTGTGTGCATGCATGTGACACAAGCAAAATAAAATAAAGCTCTAGTTATGTAGCCAAAAGATTGATGTGAATTCATTGACTGCTTGGGAATAGGTTAATTTTTTCACGTCGATACAGCGAAACCATACGGAACCGTGTTTTTTTTAGCGGTTTTCACTTCGTGCAATTGGTTTGTGAAGGCGTTACGACCATCGTGAGGTGTAGCACGCCACATTTCCCACGTTTTTTGATCGATTGTTTCCGTTACGGATTCCACTTCAGATTGGCTTACGAACAATTTTGAGGTTTTACAGTTTGACAGATTCATTAGATTTAATTTGCTACCCTTTCAGTCTTTGATCCTTTGCTTCTACGCAATACACATTCTATCTATCTATTGCCGATCATTTCGCCAGGGCTTTTTTTTTAAGAAACGCCAGCTTTGATCGGAACTGAAACATCTCGATTTGAGAAGAAAAAATTATGGAGACTTCCCAAGACACGACAACATTTCTGAAAAGTAAACGATAAATTATTACAATCTTGTTCATGACACGGCACACGCATTGAAAATATTTACTTTATGTTTTTCTTGACGTTAAAGTTTTGAAGTCGATTTATTTCTGGGCAAACCAATAGCCAGACGAAAAAATAACATTTTATAACCCCTTTGGAATATTTGGGTAAGCCTTTTGGTAAAGACTTCTTATCTTTTGCATATTCTAACATCGCTGATAGTAATCTTATGCAAATTCTTATTGCTTTGTCTTCAAGGATTAGAGTAAGGCGTTTGCACCTTTCTCGGACAGCTAGGAACCAATATTCTTTTACTGATTCAATTTTCCATAAATAACTCGAATGCATAAACATTCGATGTAAAACTTCCCTTCTTTTATGCTGAGTAAACCACTTTGTTGGCTTTCCACAAGGTGCAATGACAGCAATGTTTCAGCAACTATCTTTCGCACCAACAGGTGTTGATAAATGAACCGACATGTTTTCTTAATGAAGACTTATCAAACAAACTGCAAATAGCGGTGATATAAACCTACCAGGATTAAGTCCGTATTGACTATCTGAATTATGGCACCATTTACACTTTATGTATTCTTTACTTGGTCTTCCCAATAATTATACTTTTTTTGTTTATCATGGTTAGAAGTACAAGCACAAATAGTGTAGTCATATCCATCTGGTCGTGAACTGTCAATATTCAGCGGAACATTTGGTTGATACCACGCGGGAAGCAGTAAAGAGCACGAACGCTGTGAGGGATTAAATCGATAGACGCGATAAACACGCAGAACTTAATTTAAACGAGGGAGACCGAGTTAGAAATCTTAACAGCAAAAGAATATGAACGCTTTCCATATAATTGCCTTCATTTTTTGATCGATGAAAATGTCAGATAACACAGGAAAGTTGAAAAATCAGTCATATTGCCCTAGATTTTTGCACGCCATGCAAACGGGCGCACCCTCTACAAAGGACGCCTGCCAGTCGGTTGTATAAGTCGCTTCAGTAGCCGGAAGCTATTTTGGTACTACAGTCATTCTGAAGTCATTTTATTATTTATGTATCCAATTATATTATAATTCTGACCTAAGTTTCGAGATAGTTCAGGAACTGACAAAGTGCTGTGTTATCATAAGTAAGCTTTAATTTCGTATAACCCCTTTTAGGCTCAGTAAAATTAGTTTAGTGGATGGGTGAACGTTGATGCAGCTGTATGAAAACAAGGTGAGTTTAGTCCGCCTTTCAAAAATGGCGAAAGATTCTGATCAGTCAATCCGCTGTTACATTCTATGAAAACACGCGAACACTGATTTTCCTCCCCGCCCCACTAAAATCCCTAGCTCTAAAGATGTCGCGGCCTTGCCGCGCATACTTGCAATTCGTCCAGAGCTCCTGCTTTTCATTACATCCTACT
>JAHPZR010028811.1:0-10000 GCA_019787425.1 Platygyra sinensis
CAGACTTAGCTGTCCCACGGTTAAGTATCTCACTGGGCACCTTCACACACGTAGAATATCATAAAAAATGCATCGGTGATTTTAACTGTTGACAAAATTAAGAAATAAGTAAAAAACTCAGTTTCAAAAACAGTTATCTTTCTCGCCTATAATCTTGATAATAATCAGTTGTTTTTCTTTGAACCTAGTTTAATCCACCCTTTCCAAACTCCCAAACTAGATTGAAAACCCATCTCTCCCAGTTTTTTACACGAAACCAAGGAAATGTTTTTCTGTAGCTTTAAATATTTATAAAACACAAAGATGTCTTACCAAGCAAAACAAATGAGGAAGAACTCATCTGGTAACAGTTGGAAAATGACACCAAAAATGATCACCTAATCAATCAAGAATAGGAGTTTTCCCATGACTATTATACTGGAGTTCTACTTCAGAAGTATCTTTATTGCAAAATGCCCTGTACAATAAAAGTAATTTTGCAGTTTTCTAGCATGATCAGTTGCGACAGGAATCACGTACGTTCAGCAGAAATCAGCAGCAACGACCCTGAACAGTAAAATAAGTAAAACACTTTCTGTACTAAACTAAATAAATTGTTTTTTCTCAACTGAATAATGTAGCAGAAACATGATCCCATTTGGTTTCAGTACCTCTGACTTTGATATAAAAGAGTAATATCACCGTAAGAGGCCATTAAGTTATAATTATCCTGTCCACTTTTGAAGTCCTATCTGCCCTTAAAATAGAATTTAATGGACGCTCTACAGGGTGCACTTAAAATGAATTAAATATTAAAATGTAATAACGATAGGTGATGTCTCTTGAGAATGTTTTAAAAAGGGTGTGCTTGTGATCGATAACGTTTGGTAAGTAAAAAGTAAAAATTACAGCAAGACATTTGATCATCTGTCAAGACAGCATGTCCTGTAGCCTGCACCATTTTCCTTTTTACATTTATTTTTATTACGCTGATATCGAACACACTGTTTATTTTGTTTGCCGAACTAACACTTTTCGTTGCATTGTTTGCCTTAAACAGGTTTTTGTTGTAAATGTTTATCTTTAATGGTCAATTCGTTTTTAACATTCAGTGTTATGGTCACCGTGGACTATACATAATAATTATCCAGGACCTTTACTCTGATTGTAACGTAAAAATTAAGCGTTTCGAAGAGAAAAATCAGTTTACGGCGACCCCGCTCCTTTTGAGCACGCAGAATAACGTAAAATCTTATCTTACATGTGTAAACTTGGTCATAAGCATTTGGGTTTTATACGATTTGTACCGCTCGGTGACGAGATCAAAACATAAAGCCGAAAAGGGCGGGTTAGTTTCGAATAACAAGTATATACAGTCACCGGGATTGCTAATAAGAGAGGATATGCAAATACTGAATGAGGCTCTAAGAGAAAGGGATGCTGGAGGGGATAGACTTCCAGCGACCTGATGAAGCTGAATCTACGGTATGGCTCATCACGACAACTAAGGCTAAAATTTGATTCAATTAACTGGTTAGTTTCTTCAATGTTTAATAAGTTAAGATTTAAAAACATCTACCTGAGACTCAGAGCGAACAACCCGCTCATCGTTGTTGACTAATAACAACATTTTCGACTTTGTGTGGCCGGTGCCGTTCCAGTTAAAGTTTTCATGAGTCTCGATATCAATTTAAACGTTTCTAAATATGCAAATGAACGATCGTGCTGGCGTTCTTAAAAAGAAACTAACTCTACCAAAAACAATTAAAAAGCAAGTTTGTAAATTACTTACTTGCCTATCCAGCAGATTGATCTTAAGCTCTTGACAGTGTTGTAATATCTTAAACGTCAACGAAAGACATTTCAGGTCTTAGTTTCTTGGCAGTGAACAATGTGCGATCTGCCTGTGACCAGCTGTGTTGACACGATTGAAACTTATTTGCACTTAGCCAGATTCTCAGCTTTTAAAGCGTAGGAGTAGCTTTGGACTCAATACAATATTGTTTTGTAGATAATCGCCCAGCAGCCAAACATCCCAATAATTAGATTAATTGAACAATTCAATTTGTGAGCCGTAAAAAAAACTGCCGGGTTCGATATAGAGACAGCCCCGACGGCGCTACCTCCAGATTTTTAACGTACCACATAACTACAAATTCTATTCAAGATATTTTCTAGTTGTTTTGTTTTGTGTCAGTGAATAACATTCCTGCACGACTTAATGCTCGCAACAAACAATACAATATCATCTTTTAAAACTATCAAAAATTTTGAAGTCACTAATTGTAATTTTTCTAGAATTAGAGGTAATTTTGGAGATCACAAGTAAACTAAAACCGTAGCCATAGATGTTTGATAAAAAATGATGGAGATGGATATTTTGAAACCCGCAATAATACAAAATATATTACCTTTGGAATGTGGGCGAAATAAAAAAAACACCAATATTACCTATTTCAAATTAAAACTTATTATAAACATATATTTTATATAGTTAGAATTATTAACTTGATGACACGAAAAAATGTCGTTTCGAAATTTGACTTCTTTGCCATATTCTGTTGAAAAACATCGGAAAATTAACGTAATTTCTATGAAATTCCGTGCACAAATGTCTCTAATATTATGTGTCTTAACTCTTTATTTATTTCCTTTCTCTCAGTTTATTTTAATAGCATCACTTCATTAACAAGTTTACCATATCTGCAATATGCAATGCTATTGTATAAAGTAAAATTATAAAAATCAAATGTCAAAACTACATAGACGGGCATGTTTAATTTATTAAAAATTTAAATTGTTATACTTAAATTGAACTTTTAAAAATAAAATTTATTACACCAAATTGTATTGTCAATTAGTGCCCATATTTTGCTTAATAAAGTTCTTTTACTTGGGCCTAATTTGCAAAACGTATTGGAGTCCAATGTAATTCGACTAACTCAAAATCAGTCAATGCTGTAACCACAGAAATCACAAGATATGCAAATTATTTGATTTATGTGCTTATTCAAATATATTCCAGTGTTTGAATTAAGCTTTATTTGTCAAGAGTTTTCAGTGAAATCTGAGCACAAAGAAGCGGAGAGGTTTGAGAACTTTATACAAGGTTCTGTACGCTTTCTTATGCAAGACGCCGAGATCATTCTTCAAGTGTTTTTGTGTTCAATATTTATACAAACTTTCTTTTAGTTTATTGTTTTGTTCTAAATGTCCCTGAATGTCTAAACGTCTGACAAGACAAGGATTTCGCCAGTCATCCTAAATGTTGTTAAAGATACCGCGTCTAGAATGATTTTAAAATGTCTAGAATAAATCTTTGAGCTCAAAGCATCTCTAAAACTTCTGATCAACGCATGCATGAAGTCATGCATGATTATGCATGAACAAATGAAATGGAGTATGCGCACGCGTTGAAAACGTCATGAATCTTGAGAACTATCATTAGTTAAAGTGCTACTATGATCAAATTTTCGAGATCCGTTTTATTACATTTTCGTACACAATAGGTCTTTCCTAGTTATCTCGCCAAATTTCAATCTATTACAAACATTACAACGTGTGTTTTTTGGACCTTTATTTCTGAGAATTTAGCGCCGCCATTAATTTTCCTTGTTCCAATTCTTGGTTGAAAATTGGAGAAAATGACGTCATTTTCTCAAAAATACCGCACGGAATGAAATTATAATAAGAATAAGTGTGGAAAATTGTACGAATACAGGGGCCAAAGTTTTTGTTCTTCTTCGTGCGAATTGCCGTACTAATTGTTATTATAATTTCAATCCGTGGGTATTTTTGAGAAAATGACGTCATTTTCTCCAATTTTCAACCAAGAATTGGAACAAGGAAAATTAATGGCGGTGCTAAATTCTCGGAAATAAAGGTTCAAAAAACTCGCGTTGTAATGTCAGTAATAGAGTGAAATTTTGCAAGATAACTAGGAAAGACCTATTGTGTACGAAAATGTAAAAAACTGGATATCGAGAATTTGATCATAGTGGCACTTTAAGAGATTGGCTCAAAAATTGAATGTTCTCAACTTGTCATGTCTAGAATATTTTAATCGCGAAATCCTAAGCATCTCCTATTTTACCCAGTGACTTCACTTCCAATTGACTTTTTAAAGTCAATATTGTTTTGATCGTATCTCAAGGTCAACAAATGCGAACTTGATAGGGCAAGATTCAGGAAACAAGTTCGTTAGACTTAAGGACGGTGCCTACTAAATACAAAGGTTTTTGCGCCAGATTAGGACCACGCCGAAAAAGTAGAACTTTGCAAGGGCTATTGGAATCCACAAAGAAAAATGGGGGTAGCCACGCATTTTTTCGAGATAATTAACCTTGAATTTCAACAAAAATGCTGACATCAGCATTTTCTCAAAAAAGAGGGAAAGGATATTTCCTCACAGATTTCCTTAGAATTCGCCTTTACTGATACAGAAACGCAAACACATTTTAAAAGATCTTTCAACTATATGGCAAATGGTAACATCAAAATCAATTTTGGTACGTTTTTAACAACAAAATCGTTGCAAAAGCGCTTTTAGCGTCTCTGACAGCCTTCCTCTGGTTCAGCTAAAATACAGTCTAAATACCTTTTGCTCACAACCAGAAACTAATCACATGCTGAATAGCCTTGCCACTTCCATTTTGCAACATAAAATGTAGGGGTAACCACGCGTTTTTTAAAGTTATTGATCTTTTTTGAAAACTTTTACGGTGTCCGTTACATTTTTTCCTGTCACCTCCCCAGTAAGTGAGACATTCGCGTTTTTGCGCGTGCACTACGCCATCTGCAGGTACATGTGAACAGTTGGATTTCAGTGAGATTTTTGAAAGATAACAGCTAGGTTATCAGCTGGAAGACGTTAACATTTACTGGTTAGCGATATGCTGCTATTCCAGTGTTCCTGGTTTAATGTACAGGCTCATTAAAATTGATTTGGTTACAGTGGAAAAATTTCTTTCAGTTTTAGTCGTGTATTTGGTGGCGTAGTTGATGGCGTCAATATCAACTCCAGCGCGCGCGCACTTAAATCATGGCTTACGTCATGCGCAGAAAGTGTGCGCACTAACAAAAGTAGGCACCGTCCTTAATACGTTAGACTATTGATCCAGTTATGAGAGGCTGTAGAGGTATTCTGGAGGTAATGGGCTTTTATCTCCTATATTAGGTACTAATATCCAAATGTGAACAGTGGTACTAATCAGGGCTTCTTACACTGAGAAGGTGAGTTCCTGCGTAAATACCGGTATTCATAAGATTAACAAAACTGTGAGAGTGTATGTTATCGTGTAAATTTTGTTCCATGTAACGGACGAGAGCCGTGGATCTTATGACTTAAATTCTGTTCTAAACAACGAAGCCCGACAAGCATGTTGCAGTTTGTGTTGTGTTCTATGAACGAAAACGATGAGTCGGTATCTGGTCGCTATTTCTTTCTTTATTAGAAAAGTAGATAAATAAATTCCTTAATTATTTTACTTGCAGAAAACATAACTTCGGTAAAATTTTCATTTTTTTTTTCTTTTTTAGAATGAGAATAAAAATGTTCACTCTATAGTTCTATATAAATATTCCCCTTTAATATACAGACACGAATGTTTTACCGGAAAATTCAACACCCTAAAATTCATATGAAATTACATCCGGGACCCGCGACTGGCGTATTCCCCATATCCTTACTAGTGAAGATATTGATGACTCTACTTCCCGCTTTTTCATAGCTTTTTGCGCAAAGTCGGGTTAATATCCTGTATATACGGTTGTCGTAACCTGATATGTTAATCGGTGAAACTGCTCTCTCTTTCACTCATCTATAATAAAGGTTATTTCAAGCTTTATGCAGATAAAATGTTTCGAAACTCTCCGTCCTTAGTTTAAAATGTTCAGTGGTAATGTTTTCCTACTTTCTTTACGTTTTTGTTTTTTTACTTGCCCATTACCAGCGTGCGATCCCTTGTTTAGAAAATTAGTAGTTTTCGGTTATTTAGGAAAACTCAGTAATCTTGCAAAAATGTGGAAAGGGGAAGAATATATAGATACTATATAAAAGCGGTTATCCATGGGCTTAAAAGCTAGTTTAGATCATCTAAATCCAGCTAGTCAAAAGAGAGCTATCTTTACTTGGAATAAAATCTAAGAATAATCAGAAGCAAGATGCAATTAAAAGGTTATGAAAACTATCAAGGGATTATTTCCATGTTTTCTTGTTGATTCTTGGCTTGAAAATCAAAGCGCCCCGCTTGCAACATTCTAAACATATTTTAAGAAACAAATTTTGTTCCTTTATCTCCTTGAATTGATGTATTAGGCACAATCACGTTCCAATTTTATAAACGGGATTGGAAATTGAAGTTTAATTACACTAAAAGCTTTGTGGTATTTTGTCAAGTGACTTTATCAACGTAAAACCGAAAGATTGACACTTAGATCAAGAGGAAAACTCGAGCTGAAGGAAAAAGTAATTGTTTTCATGATAATCGTATAAGTTACGTAGGTATAAGTTCATCTTGTTGGTCTTTTGGTCTTCAGACATTTAATCTTTCATAGGCTCAGGGTCCTCAAGGGTCCGTTTCTCTAAGGCTGCGAAACGTTTCCCCACCCGGAAAGCCAGAGGAAAATCTAAAAGTTTGTGATTATAGGGTTGTTTTATTCACATGTTCTTAATATGAACAGAAGATTGCATTATACAGGAAGTTTCTGGTGGAAGTATCTCCCTCTTTTTAGATACAGATTAACTAGGAATGGCCTCATGGGCCCCAGTTCGGTGAATTTATTGTTTGGTAGAAAATAAATAAGAAAACTAATACCCCTCTATAAGGTCGGCACACAAGAGCGGACTAGCGCCTGCGACTTGTCCCTGCAACTAGTCCCCTGCAGAGTTTACACGACAGGACTGATCTCAGGGACTTTTCCCACGAACAGTTAACACGAAGCGTTTTGAGGAACAAGTCGCAGATCACACGATGGGACTTGTCCCCGCGACTAGTTGTAGGGACTAGACCCCCCGTGTGTGTCGACCTCTAAGCTCAACAGCGTTGACCGCTGTATGGGGACATTTTACTGCCATTTCAGAGAGAAATTAGGGAAACCTGTAGGAATACTGAGGGGGGAGGCGAGGGGAAGCTGCGAAGGACTAGCACCTCTGTATTACAAAATAAATGTCGTACGATCATCTCCAATTCCGCGCAAATCCACAGCAGAAATGCATGTTTAGGGACAATAAAGGGAGCCTTGACTGTTTTAAAGTACAATATAAAACTAAAGAACTTAGAAAAACTGTTTTTGATTTTATTGTGCCAATCTCGCTCCAGTTATTAACACACCAGGCCCCGGTTGTTCAAAGGCTGGATAACGCTATCCAGCGGATAAATCGCTATCCAGTGGATAAATGTTAACAAAACAAACCACGTTATCCACTGGATAGCGATTTATCCGCTGGATAGCGTTATCCAGCCTTTGAACAACCGGGGCCTGCCTGACATGACGAAAGGCTTTCAGGTATCACACAGATTCTAAAACAAACCATTTTCGCATTGTTAACCAGTTCCATTTTCTTCTAACATGTTGACACCCTTTTCAATTTTAATTGCTAAACCCAAGTTTTATTCCGAGTCCGATTAAAAGCTTAAAGCGTTTTCAGCGTGAGACCGGAAGTCATAGTGTGTCAGTTCCGGGTTTTTCTTCCTTAAATTCCCCGGTTAATTAAACTGACCATACGTATTAACTGCTATCTTGAGTGCCGACTCTCGTTGTTATTTCATTTTTCATTTAGAAAATTTCTGGAAAATTTGAAGATCAGAAACACCTGCTACTGACCCATTTTGATTTACCGACAGACTAATTGACACAAACAGTGCACCGTCTCGCTTTCGCTGCATGTTTATTCTAAAAGCAATGAGCGTTTTACTTCACAAATTAAGACTATTTTCCCAGTGTCATTCAACCCTAACCACTGACCTAGCTTCGGCAAGAAATGTAAGGTCTTCCTGAATACGCATAGCACTACATGAAACGATTTTGTTTGTTATTTAAAAAGAAACGTGCCTCGTTATTTCTAAGTAGCACTTCAAAACGATCGTGAGACATTTTTCTCCGACTAGTTCGCATTTTCAAGCCTCAGTTTCGAAAATATCTATTTGCAATATCTACTTTGCAGCATCATAGCCAAGAGGTTACTGTTTATATTTTACATTCCTATTTATGGTTTACAATCCTTATTCGAAAACGACGAAGACTGGCTACGATACACTAAATTTAATTACGCTACAGCATTTAATTCTAAAGAATATGAATTACCTTTTTTTCGAAGAGAAGAAACAAAAGGATTCCTTCAGTGCTCTTTCCAAATCAGCAATTTCTTGGCCTCCCTCAGAGCCCCTCACGTTTAATTCGCCTACGACGGCAGTGGCTTTGTTTTTCAAAATACCCCCGATTCACCTGTAAAAAATATTTCAACCAAGATTTTCGCTTCATCCTATCAGGAAAGGTCACTTTTTAATCAAGATTTGAACCTTCCGACCAAGAAAATGAAATATTCTAACCACTCTATTGACCATGCTTTCAATGTTGATTTGATCTAAACAGAGAATTGGCTTTTATAGACAAAGCAATCTTGTAAATTGTCGAGCTGCTTGTACTCAGACTGGATTACAATTGTGTTTACGGACGTACCTTTCAACGAAAAAAAAAATGACGTTTGTGTCCCTTACAGCCTTTTAACTTTTGAATGCAACAGAAAGATAAATCACAGTATTAATTGTAGAGTTAACTCAGCAGCTCTTTTCTAATCACTGCAACTTACACCAAATTTCTATCATCTCTAAAATTAAATCTTGAAGAAATAAACTGTTGGAAGAAAAATATTCAAATGGATTTATTTGGACAAATTAAGAAGCCGGCTAAAAAGGAATTAGAATGCCTTGTAAACAAAAATCAAGTAAAATTAAGAGGCATTAAAAGAAATTTCTAGAACGGATCACTACTGCCGCGAGAATGTAGCCCAAGACAACTTTGACACTATCTGATCTATGATATCTCAAGTTCTTAGAACTAAAAATGGCAGGATATTATATTTTTTACACACCCTTTAAAAATAAAAGGAAAACAACGCAAATGCTAAAAATAACTTAGTGGTATAGTATGTTGTGCCAATCGGAGGTACTAAAAAAACGGCAATTCAGAAGATTCGCCTGTCGGGAAGCCATTCCTTTTAACCTAACCGCATTTTATTGTGGTTTCACAACTTGTTCGACTGAATCCCCACAGGTATGAGCAGCTTGATATTTACATTAGAATGAAAGACGAATTGAGCTCTAAACCCCTAGCTAGTGATCCGACTACTGAGTCTCAATCGTCAGTAATCTTCAACCTGGGAACGATGTTGAGTAATCTTGCAATTTAAGTAATTAAATTGATATATTGTGTTCACTTTGAAAATGTCGCGGAACTAAGCGCTCGTGAAAGTTCGCAAGAAAATCTGAAAACCTGACTAGCCAGCTAGCTTCTCTTTATTCCACATACCAGCTAGTGTTAATATTTATAGACTAATAAAAATATCCTTTTTTATCGAGTCACGTTATTAACGAGAAGTGCCCTAGAGTCGGTCCTCTTGGCACGTATTTCATCAGTTCTTACTAATTCTCAAACATCCTTACAAAGGGAAATTCCGAGAGAAACTTTAAAGTTAACTTAGTATTTGCAAGAGAAAATATGGATTCGTTATTCTTGCTGTTTGAGTATTTGTATACTTTATAATAATGGAGTAACAGATTTGCACTGTCCATTTTTGATTGAAACGCAATCGATCTTTAGAGAGAAACGTAGATGCTCTTGCCAAGCGTGACGTTCTGTTCTACTTTGATAACAGGTGCCTCAAATGATTGAATGGGACCAGTCACTGCAGTAATAAAAAATAGTTCAAAGGTCAATGGTTATCACCTCGGAAGGGACTCTAATACTAAAATCGACGAGTTGATCGTCACACCTTTTAGGGGTTAAGAAAGCGGTTTTGATA
>JAHPZR010028811.1:22500-32500 GCA_019787425.1 Platygyra sinensis
CAGTTTGAGCTTGTTCAAATTCTTCATGATAGTCGATGATAGTTTTTCTTTTCTTTTTTTGACCACGCGTATGATAGTTCATGATAGTTTTTCGGTCAGCTGTTTTGGTAATCACTGGCCCGATAGCGGGCAGAAAACGTGCTGCCGCCCTCTTTCGTCGCGAAAAATTCATACTTTTACAAGTTTGTCTTACTATCTAGTACGGGACGCCATTTAGTATTCACATTTTTACGCGGAAAGAGCTTGGAACTCGCTGCTCTCGTGACTTTTTTTTGCGCGGCAGCCGGTGAACTATCGTCAACTATCACGATCTTCTTTGGCCGTTTGACCATGTGGATGATAGTTGGTGATAGTTGATGATACACTATCACGCGCCGTTTGACCAGGGCTTAACTATCTCATTTGAAATAAAGCGGCTACCTCAAATGTGTCGCAAAGTTGTCACTTGTGCCGATTTTAAGCCATTCTGACGTCGCTTAGTGAAGTTATTTGAAACCGTTACTACTCCTTCTTCACTAAACGGCGTCAGAATGGCACAAGAGACAAGTTTGTGACACATTTTTTTTTACGATCGGTGATTTTCCAATACCGTCAATTCTCTATATACACAAGCTGTCGCATACACCACGTATTTTCAGCTAGGGGAGCCTGTCGGGTGTCTCGAAAACTAAGACCTCGAAAATTAAGACCTCGAAAACTAAGACCTCAAAAATTAAGACCTCGAAAATTAAGACCTCGAAAACTAAGACCTCGAAAATTAAGACCTCGAAAACTAAGACCCCGTTCGAAATTCAAAAATACAACGTGTAAAGCCTCCTTACCTTTGACACCTTTATACCAGCAATAGCCATCTTGGGTCTTCCGCCCTATTTTAACGGTTTTTAATAAAACCGACTGAAAGTCTCCTGGTGATTCATTTATGGTATTGTATGCCTTGAATGCCGTTCTCTTTATAACACAAACAAAAATCAGATACAATCACAATCGCAATCCCCTAGAAAATGAAGACCCCTCAAAACAAAGACCCCCTAGAAAACGAAGACATCCTCGAAATTATATCCATGAGAAGAAAGATGATCGATCGCAGAATGCTTCCTTGGGTCGCGTACTGATCGTTTTAATTAACCTGCGATCAGGCGTCCTTTCTTTTTCGCGGCGGGAAGGTATGGTTCCTTCCCGCCCGCGAAACATAAGACGCCTGATTCGCAGGTTACGTTTTAATGCGACACCGGGCAGGTCGAATATAAATTTAGCAGAAAAAAGTAATTCGATGAAATGGATAAATAACAATAGTCCATTTTTAACCAAAAAAACAACCCGGTGCAAGGACCCGCGGTGAATAATCTTAGCAGAACGTACGTCATAACGAAGATCTTTTGTCAAGAGTCTTTACGCATAACTTACGCCCCCTCTGACAGCGCAGGGAAGCCCGACAGACGCGAAGTACCCACTTCGAAAACGAGGACCCTACTCGCAAAAGAAAAAAAATCAGGAAGACACAGAAGAAGAATATGGTGAATGTCCGACTTTGGCTTGTATGCGGTCGGTGATTGAGAACAAAGAGTAGAGAGAATGGCTAGGTAAATAGTTGCATAATTATGTGGGATCTTCCCCTAGTCTTGTGCACGGTTCGGCGCAGAGCATCATCCCATATCTATGTTGTTCCATTGTACGTGAGATGTCGCTGACGAAAGAGTGCTGTGCCTTGGTTCTCGTGATTTCTAAACGCGAGTGAGTTCGTCCGGGGATACTACTGAATATGCTTCTTTCGCGTGCTGCCCTGTTTTTTTGGGTTATGTGTCGTCGGATTTTCGTTGTTTGTATCCGTACACTCAGTTGATTGCAGACTACTAGATTGTGCAATGAATCTTTCGTTCTATGTTTCTACTTTTTGTCAACTTTCATTCAACGTGCCTGAACTGTTCAATATAGTAAGCAGGTATGATATCACGGAGTGGAGTTTTTCCCTTTTTTCCGGGAAACGCAACGAACTCTCAACGGAACGGCCCACTTGCAGTACATCGTTCTGGCGTGAAATGATATTCTCGGAAACCCATCTATTGAAAGTCCCTAAATTGTCGATGTGGCGTTTCCTTCGATAACTGCTCTCGAAATGTTTCGGTGCCTAATGCTGGTTGCTTAGCTTGCATCTGTTCGTTATTCCAAGGTACCTTTCGTTTAATCGTATGCGAAGATTGCTAGAGCCATCAGTAATCTCCTAGTTCGAGATTATCCGCTTTTGTCTTATCTTTTTCGTGCCAGTTTGTCCTGGTCGGTCTGGTCGTTCTCGTTAGTGGAACTCGTTTCGTGTTTTGTTCAATTGTTTGGTGCCTTGGATGGTGTGCTGGGTGTCTTCGAGGCCGGACTCGTTGTCGGGAAAGATAATCGTTTTAGGTTATTTGTGTTTGGGGGAGCAATTTTTTCCGTTCCCACACGTCTCGACATCCGTTAAGCAAGTGGATTCACTATGAGCGAAGATCAGCTATTATGAACTCAGTTTGGTTGTTTGGTTTGTTTTGGATTCAGTGTGAATACCATGGATAGATTGGGCCTGTTTTATTTTTGGGCATGCTTTTATTAAGGTGGGGGGTCCGTTTCGCCGGGCCGCGCAGGCGAAGCTCTTGCGAACGTCTGCTCACTACGGATTGGGTTGAGAAAAGAAGTTATATACAACAACAATGGTAACAATGGCACCAGCGCCTGAAATACAATATACGTAGCTTCGTGCCCTCTACACAGTATCTCAACAATGAAATTAATGAGTGTGCTAGTAGCGCTTTCGTCGACATGACGGTAGGTTTTTTCGCATCCTTACCGGTCAAACTAAGTGAAGCGTGCCCGGGCCTCCAAGATTACATTAATGAATTTATTATTTGAATAATTGAATCCGCTTACTCATGTTCAAGTTGGCAGATTAATGAAGCTGATTATTGGGAGAATTTGACACCGACTAAGTCCGTTCCAGGAATACAGGCTAATGGGTTTAGAATGTTCGACACAAGCTAGGGCTGTCGAGACCTAAACTTTTCAGTGGCCTTGGCTAGCCACGGTGGCTGCTGGAATGTACAGGTTTTGACTGACTTAAGGCCAAAACAAATTTTATTGCACATAGCCAGTACGCACCACACTTTGAGTTATCTAATACTTAGCAATTTACATGAATGAGGCATGGAAGTTATATGAAGAATTCGCAGATCAATGAGGTGTTATCGACATGTAGGCCGAAGGCCGAGTTGTCTATCACCCTCCGAGATCTACAGAATTCTCCATATCCCTATGAAAACCGAAATTCAATATTTGCGTTTTATGTCATTCAAATTTTCCCACTTTCATAAGGGAGTGTTCGCCATTATCGCTATTTTGTTTTTCTGCTCACCGAAAATAAACGCACACTATGCCGATTTTTTTTGTCGCAAGCTGCAGATTTTTTGTCGCGGGGTAAAATCGGGTAAAATCGGGTAATTTCTCGAGACTCAGCTTCGCACTGGACACACCAGCCGATTTTTGTCGAGACTAACCCGCAGTTTTAGGCTATAGTTACATATCCCGCCCATTTTTATGAAAGAGGCTTGTTCACGTTGACTCTCTGACAATTCCTCATAGGTGAGTACTCGCGAGCCACGACATTGTCTTGGGGACACACCGCACACTAGCGACAAGCCCGACAAGACGTTTTGATCTAGCGCTGTCAGTATCGCCCGACAGCCCCTATTTTGTCGCAGACTATGTCTGAATTCCCCGCAAACTAGCCGACAGGTTTTCGCGGTCAAAGGTTTAACATCTGTCAGCGGGCTGCACACTTTTAACGCTTATTTTGCGTCATCGGTGTCATAACTGCACGTGCTACACATTCTGTATATGTCACTGGTTATCAATATGACAAGGTTCTTTCAAATTTGGTCAACGGCTCTGCTTATGGTGGAATTATGCTTGTGGTTTACTAATCAGAAACGGGATTTTTGAATAAAAATTACAAGTCACTTGCACTCAGCGAGTGAATTAATCGAATTTACCTGCACGAGTTCACTACATGACAAGATATTTTAATACCGCACTAGACCCGGGCCGCCGAGGGCGGCTTTGAAATTTCGAGTTCACTGTTAGTGAACGAGTGAAGGTAAACTCCTGATGATTCACGCGAGCAATCGTGGCGTTAACGTTTTATTATAATTCAAATTGATAACACTGCAAACAAAAATCGTCAACTTTGAGTCAGCCGAAAGCCAGTGGTGTATGCCGTGGTGTATTGCATTTACTACCACGGCTATGACACCACATAATGAAGTCAAAGAGGTTGTTTTCGTCACAACTCAGTGTCAACGTTGGTACAAATCACCAATCAGAAAATCAGCATTCGTACAGTTTATTAAACATTTGAATATCATGTACTCTGATAGCCTATCGAATTTTAAACAATTATGCCCGAAGTGGAGGTAATATCCACCACTTTTTCACTGACACTGAGTGACTAATTGGGTTTTAGTATCTACCACTAGCATAGATCTTGAATCACAACTAGCGGCCCAAAGAGTAAGCTTTAGTGTTGTGATCAATTGTGCCGGACAAAAGCCTTTTGTGTTTTTCTTCCGGCTGGCTCGGAGTGAATCTACTTGGCTAATCCCTCCGGCTAGCCAATCAGCGCGCGCTGAAAAGCACATTCACTTGTGTGGTAATATACTAAATGACGAATATACGGCGTCTAATTGCTGTATTTTCTTATGGCCTGGTATAGAGTACATTTTATCAAATTTGTATTCGACTGTACGAATTCTGATTTTTCTGAGTGGCTACTGATTTAGATACCACAGTGACACTGGGTGTGCGCCGATGTAAGCACCCTCCTGACGTCATTATCGTGGTGTAATAGCCGTGGTGTAAATTCAGACACCCGACTGTCATTACACCATGGCTTCGGCTGACTCAAGTCTGACGATATTTGTTTGCACTGTATTCAATCGTGATTATTAAAAACTGTTAACGTCTCTGCATTGCTCGCGTGAATCATTTTCAGGGGATTTTACCTGCATGCCCGTTTCACTAACAGTGAACTCGAAATTTCAAAGGCCGGCCCTCGTCGGCCGTCTTCGTGCTGGTATTAAAATCTCTGTCATTTTTAGTGCTCGTGCAGGTAACATTCCTGATAATTCCTCGCTTGAGTGCAGTTTAAACCTGTAATTTTTCGATTCCAAATATTTTCCCCTTTCTGCTTATTAAAACTCAACGCATAATTCACCATACCACAGGGCAGGGGGGGTTGACCAATTTGAAGAACCCTTTGTCATATTGAACCTTGACATCAGGAGGTAGCACGACTGCAGATTATTGACCGATGACGTCCAAATATAGGTTTAAAAGTGCAGCCCGCTGCAGATTGTTAAACCTTTGACCGGAAACCTTGTCGGCTAGTGTGCGGTGAATTCAGACAAGTCTGCGACAAAATCGGGGCTTGTCGGGCGATATCTGACGGTGCTAGATCTCAAAACGTCTTGTCGGGCCTTGTCGGCTTGTGTGCGGTGGACCAAGACAATTTGTCGGGGCTCGCCTGGGCTCGCGTACCTCACTCATGAGGGAATTGGTCTTGAGTGTCACGTGAACAAGCGTTTTTTTTTTTTCCACACTGGCGGAGATCGTACTGGGCCCCAAGCCTGAAACTCGGTTAGGGCCGCGATCAAAACAAGTCGGCTAAGTGTGCGGCAAGCTGATGTCCTCGACAATTTTTAAACACCGATTTTAACCCCAGATTTTCCCCGACAGAAAATCTGCAGCTCTGCTGACAAAAATCGCCTAGTGGGCGTTTATTTTTGTGAGCAGAAAATACAAAGAGGCGAATGGCGAGAAACTCCCTTATAACGTGCAAATATTGAATGAATACTACCAAATTATTGAATTCGGTTTTCATCGGATATGGCGAATTCTGTAATCTCGGAGGGTGAATAGACACCTCGGCCTTCGGCCTCTTTCGATAACCACCTCCTTGATCTGCATAATCCTTCATATCCTTCTCAGCATCCATTCATTTAAATTGCTAAGTATTCTAAGCTGCAAGTGGTGCGTCTGGCTAGTGAATAATTTGTTTTGGCTATCAGTCAAAACCTGTCATTCAGCCACCGGCTAGCAAAGCCTGAAAAGTTAGTCTTGAGCCCCGTGCAACAGTTAAACCCATTCGCCGTATTCCTAGGAACCAACGACAGTATGGGTTCAACAACTTTCCGAATAATCAATTCATCTATTGCATTCTTGCAGAATGACTTAGTCGCGACTTCAGATATATTCAAATAATTTAAATTCATATAATAGTAATCCTTGAGGGCGTACGCCCTTCACTTCAGTCTGACTGTAAGGTGCGAAAACCTAGTCTGTCACGATAGCTCTCTAGCAACCTACTAACTTCATTAAAGGATCTTGCATTGGCACGAAGCCTCGTATTCGTTTTAGGCCATAGGAGTTCCCATTCGTTATACATTGTATTGTATAATTAATTTCTACAACCAATCCTGTGAGACGCCTTCCGAAGAGCCTTCGTCGCGGGCCCCGCGAACGGCCCACCTTTAAAAGCAGCCCAAAAATGAAACGAGGCCAATTAATTCATGCGATTCACACTGGAATCAAAACTCCCAAACAACCCCCATAAACGGCAGTCTATACATGATCTGCGCATCGAGAGGGAGCCGCCTTTAACTGTGAAAGTCCCAAACGTTTTCCACGAGACTTTCTTCTCCCAGGGCCCGAAACTGCGATTCGCAAGAGGCCTTTGTCTAGATAACCTAAATTCACTATAGACTACGAAACGGTACACTGCGCAAACGAGCCCCCAGCCATTAGGTAACCGAAACATTTCGAGAGTTCTCGAGAAACGCATGCACATTTAGGCTCTTTCCAATAAGCAATGGGTATTTCAGGGAATGTATTTCACGCCAGATGTATGAAGTGGTCCGTATGAGGTTCCCCCCCCCCCTGTTTGCGCTATTCCCGGAAACAAAAAAAAAAAAAAAAAAAAGAAACTCCCTCGGTTACTAACCTGTTACTTATAGATAAGTTAGGCGGCGTGAAAGTACCCCAAGTAATAAAAAAATCCCCCACAAGAAAAATCTTGCACAAAAGTAGCAAAAGAATAGACAAAAGCTTAATTGCCATCTATTGTCTGCATATCAACTGAGTGTAGGAGTATATAACGAAAACTGCGGGACTATAAAAAAAAAACAGGACCCCCCCACACGTGCATAGCAGCATATTCAGTAGTATCGCCGGAAACCTCACTTCGCGTTTAGAAATCCATGAGAAACGGCTAGGCAGCTCTTTCCGCGCGGCCCGCATTCTCACGGACAATGGAAAAACATGTAGTGGGATGGGCACCGTTGACAAGACAGGGGAAATCACATAATTCTGCAACTATTTCTAGCCTTAAACTAGTTCTCGTTTGTTTCCAAATCACCGCCATAACAATGCAAGTGCGGACATTACTACATATTTTCTTCTGTATTCTTCTGTTTTTTTTGCCGAAGTAGCTCCGTACCTCCTCGATTTCTCGACACAGTGCGCAGCGTCTTCGGTCTTCGCGGCCCTTCGCTTTGGCGAGCGGTCTATCAGTTATTCGTTAAGACCTTGACAAGACTTAGCCTTTATGACGACTTCCTGTAGAGGATTTCGCCGGCGCCATTAATGCCACCGCGGCTAAAATGAGCTATTTTATTCTATCTGTTCATTCAGCATTCTTTTTCTGTGCCTTAATTTTATTTGACCATGCGCGTCGATTTAAAACAGCTAAACAACGAACCAAAAAAAACAAAGGATAAACAAAGGAAAATGCGCAGTCATGGCGTCTTATTTTTTTTTCGCCGGCCGCGGAAGGAACCATACCTTCTCCGCCCGCGAAAAGAAAGGACGCCGCTTCCGCTCAGCGATATAATATAAAACGATCAGTACGCGACCCAAGGAAGCATTCTGCGATCGATCATCTTTCTTCTCATGGATATAATTTCGAGGATGTCTTCGTTTTCTAGGGGGTCTTTGTTTTGAGGGGTCTTCATTTTCTAGGGGATTGCGATTGTGATTGTATCTGATTTTTGTTTGTGTTATAAAGAGAACGGCATTCAAGGCATACAATACCATAAATGAATCACCAGGAGACTTTCAGTCGGTTTTATTAAAAACCGTTAAAATAGGGCGGAAGACCCAAGATGGCTATTGCTGGTATAAAGGTGTCAAAGGTAAGGAGGCTTTACACGTTGTATTTTTGAATTTCGAACGGGGTCTTAGTTTTCGAGGTCTTAATTTTCGAGGTCTTAGTTTTCGAGGTCTTAATTTTCGAGGTCTTAATTTTTGAGGTCTTAGTTTTCGAGGTCTTAATTTTCGAGGTCTTAGTTTTCGAGACACCCGACAGGCTCCCCTAGCTGAAAATACGTGGTGTATGCGACAGCTTGTGTATATAGAGAATTGACGGTATTGGAAAATCACCGATCGTAAAAAAAAATGTGTCACAAACTTGTCTCTTGTGCCATTCTGACGCCGTTTAGTGAAGAAGGAGTAGTAACGGTTTCAAATAACTTCACTAAGCGACGTCAGAATGGCTTAAAATCGGCACAAGTGACAACTTTGCGACACATTTGAGGTAGCCGCTTTATTTCAAATGAGATAGTTAAGCCCTGGTCAAACGGCGCGTGATAGTGTATCATCAACTATCACCAACTATCATCCACATGGTCAAACGGCCAAAGAAGATCGTGATAGTTGACGATAGTTCACCGGCTGCCGCGCAAAAAAAGTCACGAGAGCAGCGAGTTCCAAGCTCTTTCCGCGTAAAAATGTGAATACTAAATGGCGTCCCGTACTAAGATAGTAAGACAAACTTGTAAAAGTATGAATTTTTCGCGACGAAAGAGGGCGGCAGCACGTTTTCTGCCCGCTATCGGGCCAGTGATTACCAAAACAGCTGACCGAAAAACTATCATGAACTATCATACGCGTGGTCAAAAAAAGAAAAGAAAAACTATCATCGACTATCATGAAGAATTTGAACAAGCTCAAACTGAATGATAGTTGATGATAGTCAATGATAGTGCATGATGGCTGGTGATCAAACGGAAGCGCGCACTCAATTATCATCCACTATCATGAGCCGTTTGACCAGGGCTTTATCTACACATGTTTTTGCTGTCGCATACACCACGTATTTTGAGCTTGGGGAGCCTGTGGAAATCCACCGTAAAAAAAAAGATGGCGGCTGTACATTTTACCACAATTCCTTGCGAACCAAACTAAGCGCACTGGGCATATAGAAAGATATGGTTTATTAGCATTCGTTCCTATACTAACAGCATTGCTCTTGTCGAGTTTGAATGACTTACAATTTTTCTTTGTGTTTTACGTTTCGTGCGTGAGGTTTCGTGCGCAAAGCATTATAAGTAAATGTACCAGTCGCCATCCTTTTCCTTACGGTGGATTGTAGAGCACCCGTATCTCGGAGTCCGTTCAGAACGGAACGATGGAAATTTCGGTAACTACTTCGTCTTGGTGAAGGAACTACTTACCATATTTGAAATTTATTTACCATTTGTTAAATTTCAAGTTTCCAGTCTCTCATCTTCCGAAAACAATTATGAGAAATCGAATTCCAATGGTCAGCGGCATCTCGTTCGGTTGGCTTGCCGATTTTGGAAAAACCCTTACCACTATTGAAAGGTCATCCCAACCGGTTCATTCTGACAAATGGTAAGCACTGCCTGGATCCAACATAAACTAGGTCTAGACTGTCTGAAAAAGTTGTTAAAATGTGTTGGATAGCTTTTTTAATCGTTCTGATTTGCTAGCAGCTTATTTTCTTAAAGCATGCTTAAAGACATCATAATCAGTAAAAAGAAGACCCAAATACAAATATTGTAAAAGCTGATGTTTTTTCAAGGATTTTTAAAAGACGTATGCGATCATCGAGTCTTCATTATCCACTTGCCGAATTTAGAAATTCACTTGACTTACTCGACTAACAACAGATGCTTCAAACATA